>CM023481.1:324747983-324986562 GCA_013339685.2 Hyalomma asiaticum
TGAAGTATCGCCGTTTTGCTCTTGAAGGCCCGCAGTACAGTTTTCTAGAACACTGTAGCCCGCAGGTTCGGGTAGGCAGCGTTGGAGGTGATGACGTCAAAAACACAGGGTGGCCCGCAGCGGAACCCGCTAAAAATGTTTAAAATTCATTTCCAGGGAGCCTAGATTACTTGCAACCACCTGGTTTGCACGCCGATCGCCTAGAAAGTGCCGCCTCTCTATTACGTCAGACCGGAACTTCCCGTGATGAAATGACAAAGTTTGAATACAGGCGCGGGTCAGTGCCCCGCCACGGTGGTCTAGTGGATATATATGGTACTCGGCTGCTGATCCGAGGGTCGCGGGATCGAATCCCGGCCGCGGCGGCTGCATTTCGATGGAGGCGAAATGTTGAGGCCCGTGTGCTGTGCGATGTCAGTGCACGTTAAAGAACCCCAGGTGGTCAAAATTTCCGGAGACCTCCACTACGGCGTCTCTCATAATCAGAACTGTTTTGGGACGTTAAACCCCACAAAACAACAACAACAGGCGCGGGTCAGTCGAATCGGACCAGGCAAAACAAGCAGTCTGAAATACACAAGTGGACCGCCTTTCTCCTGCGCGTTATTGTGTGCTATTTCTTTTTGAAACGATAAATATATTGCACAGTCTACAGGCAGAAGCACCGTAGCGGACTGCTTCCGACTTTTACGCTGCGCAGTGAAAGAAAGGTGGAAATGCCGGTTTTTTTTTTTGCACACGCTTGAAGGAAACAGATATGCACAAACATTGCGCACAAAGATATACGGCGATCCGCAGGTGGAAGCGACGTGGCTTGCTGTTTTTCATAAGATTCACCTGCGATGCGCCTTTGTTCGAAGTTGCATCACTTGTTCGTCACGGAAAGTTCCAGTGTAATGCAACAGTGCCGCCACAGTTCATTCGTGTGCGCTGCTTAAGATACCCGGTGCGCTTAATTTCAACTATGGTTTTCGATTTTGGTGTTTTATGATAAATAAATGAGATTCCGTGAAACTTGGTTTTTGCATTTCTAGAACGGGTACGCCATAAATTGTTATGCCTGTGGTACGACGACTTAATGTCACGCACTATAACGCCTCGCCTAATCAGTTGACCAAAGACACGGGTGCTGGTCACTGGACACTGTGAAATTCGGCCATCTTGTCAAACTGTGTCATGGTTGCATTTGTGAGCGAATCAGAGGGCTCATAGCCGATCTCTGAGCCAACCGGAGTAGCAAAGATGGCGAACTTTGGCAATGTCCAGGGGCGATATCTTATAACGGTTCCTGAAGTGGACCGGTCCACTTGGCCTTTCCTGATTGGTCACAATCATTCATTTGCTGACGCAAGCGCGGTTTTTACCCAACCACGCGCGGGCAAGTGGACCAGTCCACTTTTGGAACCCTTATAAGATACCGGCCCAGGATAGCACACCGCGGTCGAGCACCGGTACAACCATGGTTGCCACTTCTTTGCCAAACTGGCGACTTTGAGGGGCCCCTGGCGACCTAAAATTTCAAAGGCGACATGGAAAAGTTTTGGCGATTGTCGGCTAAGGTCTCGAATGAGTTATAGTTTTCTAAGCTCATTGACTTTCCAACGAAAGGGCGACAACATTCTGTACTAACAGCGAAGCTGTTCTAGCTGGCCCTCGCGTTGTCTAGCAACCAGCCACGCCACAGCTGGCGCATCACCTGGCATATAACCTTGGCATAGCCGCGCATGCGTAGTAGTAACAGCAAGAAATGGGAAAGGAAAGTGAGGGTGAGGAGGAGAGGTGGGAAGAAGGGATAAGGGAGAGCTTAGCAGTCTTGTATAATATAGTGCAGCAACGACTAGAAAAGGAAAATGAGAGTGAGCAGGGGGGTGGGGAGGAGGAGGAGGAGTGAGAAAGAAAGGCGAGGGTGAGGAATAATGAAGTGAGGGGTTAGGAGGAGGGTAACGTCACCAGCTACGCTATGTTGTACTTTTAGACCCACCAGGAGAAGGGCGCGCACATGACGGGCGATTTGGCACGTCCGCCCTTGGGCGTAGTCTATAGCGGTTCCGAAAGTGGACCTGTTCACCTAATCTCGCGTGATTGGTCAGAATCGATGTTTTGCTGACACAAGCATGACGATGTCCAGTTGCGCCATGGGCATTGTTCTTGCTCTTGAAGTGTGCCGCGCTTATTGCGGTACGAGGGCAGCAGCCGACGAGAGCGCGCTAGCGTGAAGCAGTCCGCGCGGCAGACGAGTTCTCGCATGCCGGATACAATACGCATGAGCAATGGTTCTCGTTGGAAAGCCACGCGCTCCCGTGTTCACGCTCAAAAAGATTGCGACTTTGTGTGGTTACTTGATTGGTTTGTGGGGTTTAACGTCCCAAAACCAGCTCTGATTATGAGAGACGCCGTAGTGGAGGTCTCCGGAAATTGCGACCACCTGGGGTTCTTTAACGTGCACTGACATCGCACTGTACACGGGCCTCAACATTTCACCTCCATGGAAATGCAGCCGCGCGCGGCCGGGATTCGATCCCGCGACCTTCGGTTCTGCAGCCGAGTGCCATAACCACTAGACCACCATGGCGGGGCGAAACGCGGAGAGGTGACGTCATTGGGAGGGCGAGCAAGGCAGCTGCATTGGTTTCGTTTGCGCACAGCGCAGCGTCAATAGGGGAGCGTGCACTGGTTTCTCGACACCGCGCTGCTTTGTTGTCATACTTAGAGATTTTTGCGATAGCAAGTTAACCGGCTATGTTAGAGTACTGCCTTTGCTGCGGCCTACGTGCTGATTTCACGAAGCGGACATGCCATACCGAGGATCCGTGCGTCCTTCAGCTGCAACAACGTGTAAGTTTGCGGGACAGCAGCATTTCACAAGTTTCCTCAAAATTAGATGTCCACTGAGTGGGCCATTGCTGTTAGGAAGGAGAGAGAAACGTCAGTCCTACAAGAGTAAGTGTGACAGTGAATATTATATATATATATATATATATATATATATATATATATATATATATATATATATATATATATATATATAATATATATATATATATATATATATTCGGTTCTCACCGAAGGCAGGTTTGTCTTTTCGTCCACTTTAATTCCTTTCTGCTTCAATGTTTGTTGTTTCATTAACTTGTTTCTAACAAATAAAGCGAGCCTTTGACCCCCTTCCCTTTCGCTATATATATTCAACAATCTAATTCTCTTCTAGTTGAACAGTGATGTCAAAAGCACACCACCTATAAAAAAAGCGCAAACCATTCGCGAGATCGAGAACCGCAGCAGAAAATACGTCGACACCAAATCCCCTCCCCCCCCCCCTTTTTTTTTTCGCTTATAGCTTCCTCCCTTGCTGGTCGCAACAGTGAGGAAGTCAAGAACTAGTCACGCATAATGACAGCGTTATTCATGTTGCAAATGTACGCTCTGATGAGTTTCCGCTGCACTGAAAACAGTGTTGATCGCATCGTCCACCTATGTCTACCGCGTCGTATTCAAGGACTGGTAGCCATGCCTTCATGACGGCGCGCTGTTCCCACGTGCTTGTCGCACGGTGAAGGGGTGCTGTTATTGAATTATTTTCGTGCAAGACGAAACAGAATCATGCAAAGTTAATTGTGTGGTAATTCTTGACGAGAATACGAGCCGCTCACACGCAGGGATGCTTCATGCATATATCATGAATTGTTGTATACGCTACATGCCCCAACACACTGCACTGCACGTCGGACTGGTGTGGATACCAACAGATTACGCGACGCATACCGTAGTTCTCCTGGTCGACTGCGATGGTAGGCTGTCGTCTGCACCGTCTGAATGAAATATACATAACTCGGACGCAGGCGAACCCGTACGTAGTTGTACAGATACTCATCGTAATTGCTACACTTGACCATAATAATAAGTAGTATGCTTATACCCAGCGAGAAAAAGCACCGACAAAACGTGCAAGGGCAATATACGAAGTCACGGCTGGGCTAGGAGAGTGCGCACACCAGCCGTTGTAGAGTCGGCTGCTGCGAGGCACTCATGATGACGTCATCATGAGTTCCTCGCATAACGTCATCGTGATCAACCAAGCACAGGAAGCGACGAGGCTAGCGTTGCCGCCCATGACGCGCGCTGCGCACTTTTGCAAAAAACAGTCATTTGCTCAAGTTTATGCCAATTTTCGACCTGATTTTCGAGTTCACCGTACAGAAAATGACAAAATAGCATTATAACCTCATTTTAAAAAAAAAAGTACTTCAATGTCCCTTTAATGAGTATGTTCCGGGAGTCCTAATCTGAACTCATTCACTGACTCACAAGCCTGCACGCACTGCTGAAAAGCAGAAAAGACATCCTGAGCATTTTAGGGGCGAAGCTCCTCTTAGTCTAACCATGTCACGCGTCAGCACGTGCCGGAAGGCACGCGCTCGCCCTCGGCGCGTGCCTCCCGGCACATGCCTCTCTCTCTCTCTCTCCCGGCGCGTGCCTCTAATGTCTTGTGAGAGAGAGACAGAGAGAGAGTGAAAGGCGCGCGTTGGCTATGGAAACGCTCTTTCTTAGAGGAACGCTCTACCAGCTCGCAAAGGAGAACGCGCCCTCAGCCGCGAGAGACAACCTTGGCGCAGGCAGCGTCTCCTAGCGAGTTTCTTGATTGAGAAATACCGACTGCTCGCGTTGGAGAAGCGTTCACCGGCAACCTATATATATATATATATATATATTATATATATATATATATATATATATATATATATATATATATATATATATATATATATATATGCACTGGATCTTGACTTGCAATGAAGTGCCGGTGGGAGATTTCACTTGTGCATAGTTGAACCATGAGGATTCGTAGCGTGCGCGTTAACTAAATTAATCCGGAACTCGGCACGATCTACGATGAACATACCGAGCTTCGCCCACTCATCATCATTCACTCCGTGGATATGCGTAATTTTTTTTTTAAGTTTTGAACTACCGTCGAGTCATGCGCGACTTCTGAGACTCATACTCACCATTACCATGTAGAGGAATCCAGGTGTTTACTTCAAGCACCCGCCGGCGGCGCAAGTAGGCGCGCGGGGCGAGACCGACTACGTGGGAGGGATAGCAGTTTTTCTTTCGTTTGTCTGAGGCAGTCTGAACAGCAACCAAGGGCCGTTGTGTAGGCTAGACACACCGTAGAGAACTTTCACTTGAGATTCGAAATCATCGGACACATCACACCATCTAGCTACATATCATTACGCACGGCGGCTCCTCTCACACGGTACATACACACAGTAAATACACTTATTGCACCAGCATTGTGATGATGGTGCTTGTGTAACATCGACTTCGCTTCTAATGTGTGTACACGCTATCATAGCAAATAAACGATGCATGTTTTCCACTACCATTCGGCATGCTTTTATCCAACCTTGCTCGATCCCGTAATAATGCTTCAACAAACCACGCTTATGATAAGCACAGCGCACCGCATACTTTATTACAGCGTGCATTTCTGGCCGACAAAACAGACCTCTTCGCTGTGGACTAACGTGAGTTCCAACGGTACGTCGTACCACGATCGTACCATTGAGCTACCATTTAGTCGCCGCGGTGCTGTGACGTTCTTGGTTAGCCCACATTAAGGATACGCCTATGCATGCACTTGACTGATTTCTGGGGTTTTACATCCCAAAACCAGCTGGGATTATGAAGACGCCGTAGTGGAGGGCTCGGAAATTTCGACCACCTGGGTTCTTTAACGAGCACTGACATCGCACAGCACACGGATCGACATTTCGCCTCCATCGAAATGCAGCCGCAGGCGCCGGGATTCGATCCCCACGACCCTCGGATCAGCAGCCGAGTACCTTAGCCAGTACACCACAGTGGCGGGCACTCATGCACTTCGCACGCAGAAGTTCATCCTATTCGTAGCACTTGGCTGAATGCCAAACAATCATGGGCAATTTCCTCGCTGTCTGCTTCGCGTGACACCGATTCCCGTAACGCCTGGGATCTGCAGGATTTTCTGTCCACTTCAATTCCTTCCATTTATACCATAATTACTACATTACAATTAAAAACTACCATTCATGCACCTCAATGCCTTCCTTGGCTTCATTGTATGTTGGCTTCGTAAGGCTGTGTCCAACAAATGAACGAGCCCTTGACACATTTTCCCTCTTTTGTTATTACAAAAGAGGGAAAATATGTCGCTATATATGCCTCACCGCTTCAAAACTGCGCCGGACGGTACCTCTGTTACTTACGCTCATAAGATGCGGTTTGTCACTGGTATTTCCTGTTTACCTTGTCCTCGTAATGAATCACACATTGAAACTGAAATACTGGCGGCGGCGGCGCTGCTGAGCGGTCGCCGTGCGCGGTGTGCACTATGCACTGCAGTTAACCTGGGCTTTTATCAGATGTCTCGCTCACGCTAGATGCTGGACAGTCGTCATCGCTTTTCGTAAGAGGTCAATTTAGGCAACTCCTAACGATGTTTTGTCCGTATCCAGTCTGATGCCACTGTTGATGATCGCCCGCGGCAAGGTGATCACTGATCGGCCCGTCGGTGATGTGCCTAACCTGTTATGACGCTGTAGGGCACTTCTGATGTGTCATGCGTGAAAAACACAAAATTCACAAACTATGCTGAACAAGTCTTGTGCCGTTCGAGCTAGTCTGTACGACGCAGCCGTTCCTGCCGGAGCTTGACATCCTTCGGGAACTCGAGAAATCCGTGGTGTTTTGTTCCAGGCTCTTCTTACAGCATCCCAGCACGTAACACGTAAACCCAGCCATCACAACTCTTCAAAATGATTTCTAGGGTTTAACGTCCCAAAACCACCATCTCATTATGACAGACGCTGTAGTGGAGGTCTCCGGAAATTTTGACCACCTGGCGTTCTTTAACGTGCACTGACATCGCACAGCACACGGGCCTCAAAGTTCGCCTCCATCGAAATGCAGCCGCCGCGGCCGGGATTCGATCCCGCGACCATCGGATCAGCAGCCGAGTACCGTAACCGCTAGACCACCGTGGTGGAGCAACTGCTCAAAATAAGGCCGATAAAGCTCGTTAACGCCATTCGTCGATGCAGCAGCAACACATTTGAGCGTACCGGTATGCACTGCGGTAGCGGTGGCGTAGTGAAACACCGCGGTAAGATCGGTCTATTGTCCTGAACATGACGTCTTCAACATTGAATTGATTCCGATGTCTTTTTTTTTTCCTTGCTAATAGAGCATGCACGCAGAAGTTATAAAAATGCGATAGCTGTATAGTTATGTCGTTATTTGCATTGCTGACAGCTGAGCAAATGAAGGTTTTGGCTGTGCTCATTAGAAAGAGTTTGCGCTTCTGTTAAACTCGGCTATGTACATTATTGATTGAGGCAAACTACATTAACACATAATGGCGCACTAAATGTTACTTTTAAACATGATTACATGTATTTTCTCAAGCGCACGCACTCCTTTGAATCAATAAGGTGACGTGAATTGTTGGGCACATTGGTGATTGGTCGTCACACCCTATATACGGTTGAAGAGCACTCTTTGACCAGGACACGCAGATGGAGGCACGAAAAGATGACATTCGAAGCCCTTAAAAAAAAATGAAACTCTTCGTAGTAGTGTATCAGTGCACACCCGGATGTCAGAGATGGGAAGCAGTAAGATTGGTGCACTTTTCAGATTATCCGTGTCCGCACATCTGGGCGTCAGACATAGCCAAGCGCAGCCTCTTAACCTAAGAAAGGGGAACAAAAAGGATTGAAGTATATTACCCGCATACATGGCACTCCCGGGCGTGAAGACAGACATCGGAGGATGTGTGTATAACGCTAACGCACTTCTGGCGTACTCGTCTATTTCTTTTCATTCTTTTCAAAATTCGATGCCTTATCCGCACGGTATGATGACTCTTCTAGATGCTTGTTGCAAGTACAGACTTGGAATGTTTGAATAAATTATTGTCTGCAAGAGCGCACACTGTTCGTTGTTGCTGCACGCTCGACTTAAAAAAAAATTCATTAAAAAAACAACATGAGTTAAACGGATATAAATTGATATTGAAAATGGCTTGGAATTCTCGTTTTAGATAACTGGATACAGCGATTAACATAGGCGAAAGCGCCTGTTAAATAGCGATTTTTTGCTTATGTGCAACTCAGCGTGATGATAACGTTAAAAAGAGCGGGCGGGTTACAAGAACAAATACACGAAACTCTGCTTAGAAACGACAAAGCACGATAAGTTTAAAACCCCTTTAGATGAGTTGTGTGGGATCCTCATCCCTGCTCACGCTCGCTTGAGACGAAATTCGCAGTTACTGCATACACAGGGTGCCCTGCAGAATGCGGATTCGGACAGGTGCATGGAAGGTCGCTCGATTCGGGCACAAAAGTGTCCGTCACAAGTGCAAGAGCTGTGCGAACCTCGAAACTCCACATGCATGCTGAATGTCTCACTGCGTGTCCCGACGTGTTCATTTACTTTGGCAGCGAACCACTTAATTAGTCTTTGTCTGACAGCGACAAGCATGGGGATCCATTTTATATTAACTGCTTTGCACTGCGGCTGACATAAGTATATTTGTGTTAGTGGTCGTTTTCTGCGCTTGATTTACCACTCACATGGCACCTTAAAGGGACCCTGAAACGGTTTTGACGATTTTGTGCAAACATGGTGATCCGGTAGAGCGGGTCACTAGGACCATTACAGGACAGATTTTAGCGCTGTGCGTAAAGTGTGTAATTTACAATAAGGTTTTGAACACGCGTATCGCAAAAGGTCGCAGCGGCTCGCCAAAAAGCGTTTTCAAACGCCCCCGCCATCGAGCGATCGAATGGGAGGTCGCTGATTGGCCCCGACCCAAGTGACGTGCGCGTAATTTTCAAAACCTAGCTGCGAACAACGTGCTTCTACAACGTACTCCTTCGTTTCAGCCAACGGTATCATCGCGGCATCTGGCGGCGTCACACGAGTCGCCGGCGCTCTATTACAGAGGGCTAGCACTGCCGAGGCGGGCGACCTCAGTGAGGATATCGGGGCGCTATGTCACTACGGGAGGCTCGGCAGAGCGGCTGACGCGGGAGGCGCTGTCGTCGCTAGCGCGCACTCCGCTGCAGATCGAGTTGAGGAGGAACAGCAGTGGTAAGGAGGAAGGCGACAGAAATAAGCCCATAGCTGCCTTAGCGCATTGTGCTTCGCTTTATTTATGGTGCGAATGATTTCGCAATTGTGTTGCCTAATCAGTGACGCAATGTCAAAAAAACGTTTCAGGGACCCTTTAATTTCATCGCTCCATCTAACCCTTTGCCTGCCTCTGTTGCGTTTTCCCTCTCTTGGCATCCATTCTGTCGCTCTTACTGTCCATCTGTTATCTGTTCTCCTCATGACATGTCCTGCCCAGGTCCACTTCTTTCTTTTAATTGATATAATAATATCGGCTACTCCTGTCTGTTCTCTGATCCATTCCGCTCGTTTTTTTATCTCTTAGCGTTACCCCTATCATTTTTCTTTCCATTGCACGTTGCGCGCTCCTTAGATTCATCTCTACTCTTTTAGTTATCCTCCACGTTTCTGCACCGTACGTTAGTACTGGGAGGATACAGTGATTGAATACTTTGCGCTTTAGTGAGGGCGGTAAGTTTCCAGTCATGATTTCGTATGAATTCCAGTCATGAGTTTCCAGTCATGAATTCCTTCCGAATGCGCTCCAGCCCATCCTTATTCTACGGAGAATTTCTTTTTCGTGGTTGGGAGTTCCTGTTATTAACTGTCCCAGGTATACATATTCGTTTACACATTGTAAGGGTTCATTGTCGATTGTAAATTCCTGTTCCTTAGCTAGGCTATTGAGCATAACTTTGGTCTTTTGCCTATTCATTTTTAACGCAATTTTAATACTTTCCCTGTTTAGGTCATTAATCATGTTTTGTAGTTCGTCTCCATCATTGCTAAAGAATACAATGTCGTCTGCAAATCTTAAATTGCTGAGATATTCTCCATCTATTCGAATGCCCTTTTCTTCCCAGTCTAGACGTTTAAAGATTTCCTCTAAACATGCAGTGAATAGCATCGGGGATATCGTATCTCCCTGTCTCACACCTCTCTCGATCGGGATTTCTCTGCTTTTCTCATGTAGGAGTAGTGTGGCTGTGCAATCTTTGTATATGTTGTTTATGATTTTCACGTATACGCCAGGTACCCCTTGTCGTCGTAGAGCTTCTATAACTGCTTGTATTTCTATGGAGTCAAATGCTTTCTCGTAGTCGATAAACGCCATATAAAGAGGTTTGTTATATTCGGCGTACTTCTCAATTACTAGGTTGATAGCGTGGCTGTGGTCCATTGTCGAGTAACCTTTCCTAAAACCAGCTTGTTCTCTCGGTTGGTTAAAGTCGAGGGTTTCTCTTATCCTTGTAGAAATTACTTTTGTAAATAGCTTGTATATTACTGGGAGTAGGCTAATTGGTCTGTAATTCTTTAACTCCTTTATGTCACCTTTCTTGTGGATAAGGATTATATTAGCATTTTTCCAACTGCGCGGTATACTACATGTCTTGACACATTTCGTGAAGAGCGATGCAAGTTTTTCAAGTACTACATCTCCTCCGTCTTTGATCAAGTCGGCTGTTATACCATCTTCACCGGCTGCTTTACCGCGGGCCATGCCTTTAGCGGCTTTTTTGACTTCGTCAGTGGTTATACATGGAATTTCAGTATCTTCCTCTGATTCTATTTCTTTTAAGGTTGTATGGTCTGAGAGCTGTACAGTTCCGAGTAGAAATCTTCTGCTACCTTTACTATTTCGTTGAAATTATTGATAACGTTACCTTGTTTATCTTTTAGCGCATGCATTTTATTTTGTCCTAAGTGCAGTTTCTTTTTGACCGATTTAATGCTGGTGCCTTTTTCTACTGCTTTCTGTATTTCTCTCGTGTTAAAGTTTCTTATATCTCTTTGCCTGGCTTTACTGATCAACTTTGATAGTTCTGCGAATTCAATCTTATCTTTGGGCGAAGTTACTTTCATTTGTTGACGTTTTTTTACTAAGTCCTTGGTAGATTGGGACAGCTTATTTGTTGTTTGCTTTGCTGTTTTGCCCCCGAGTTCTACCGCTGTTTCAAGGATTGTTTTCGTTAGAGTTTTGTTTATTTCTTCTACATCGTCACCTTTTTCGCCTAAGGCCTCGAACTTGTTGCTTAGGGCGACTTTAAATTCTTCGTTCTTCGATCTGATTACCTCTAGATTACATTTTTTTCTAGTGAATAATTTAGTTCTTGTTTTCTTTAGGTTGAGTACAATCTTTGCTCTTACTAATCTGTGATCGCTGCATTTTATCTTCCCCACTACTTCTGTGTCTTGAATTATACCTGGTTGTTCGCACATTATAAAGTCGATTTCATTCTTTGTTTCCCCGTTAGGGCTTTTCCACGTCCACTTCCTATTCTTGTGTTTCTTGAAAAACGTGTTCATTATTCGGAGTCGGTTTCTTTCGGCAAATTGCACGAGCATATCCCCACGGTCATTTCTACAGCCGACTCCGTAGTTGCCAATCGCCTGCTCTCCACTTTGTTTTGTCCCTACTTTAGCGTTGAAATCCCCCATGACTACAGTGTATTGCGTGCGTACTTTCGTTATTGCTAATTCGATATCCTCGTAGAACTGCTCCACTTGTTCGTCGTCGTAGCTCGTTGTTGGCGCATATCCCTGGATTATCTTAAGTTTATACCGCTTATTTAGCTTTACTACGACGCAAGCTACCCTTTCGTTAATGCTGTAGAATTCATCCACATTACCCGCTATATCTTTGTGAATTAGGAACCCGACGCCATATTCTCTCTTTTGGGGTAATCCTCTATAGCAGAGGACATGTTCATTGTTTAAGACTATGTAAGCTTCACCTGGTCTCCTAACTTCGCTAAGGCCAATGACGTCCCAACTAACTCCTTCTAGTTCCTCGAGTAGTTCCGCTAATCTAGCTTCGCTGGAGAGGGATCTTGCATTGAACGTTCCAATGTTTAGTTTCCAGTGGCGGCCTGTCCGGGTCCAGTGATTGTTACTGCCCTCTGCTGCTTCACAGAGCTGACCGCCGCCATGGACAGATGTTCTGCAGCTGCTGGACACTGAGGGCGAAGGTTTAATTGTAGACATCGTGTGGGAGGTGGTGGCCAAGTACTTCACCAGGGAGGCCAATTCCTGTTCTGGTGTAGGAGTGAGTCGTAAACGGCAGTTGAACGACTGTAAGCATTTCAGGTACCTAACCGTCGCCAGGCCCCCTGCCGACGTGATTTCGAGTAGTATAATAACAAACCGCGAAAAAAAAAAAAAAGGGGGGGGGGGGGGGCGTCGAACCTGTGACCCGTGGCGGCCCCGGTTTCGGCGCCTCCGCATCGTTAAACGTACATTCTTTCAAGGTCATTCATGGGCGATAATTTCTATCCGAATTAATATTGCGTACAGTATTTGATCTCAAAATGTCCGCGATCTTCTAGTTATGCTGATCGCGACATCCAGAACGTAATGGTTCTTAAAACTGCTCTGACAGGTAGACTGACGCGCGTGGAAAATCGTGTTTTAGCGAATCGTTTTAACTTGTCGGTTGTAGCTAAGCAGACCTGTTTTCGCGTGCAGAGTTCTGCGCGTTTGGCGAGCGTAGTCAAAGTTGGGGTAAAAGAAATTTTTGAAAACCTTCCATGTTCTCCCGCATACAGAAATCGTTTTTACTACGTACGTGAATATGAAGGAAAAAAAGAACAACAAACAAATTGCTGGTTGTAACCAATCGCGGTTGCATGATGTGCAATGAGTAATGAGATCTACCATTTAGTATGCCGGAATGGATGTGTGGAGACGAAATGGAAATAGGCAGGCATCAGGGAGGTAACAGGCACACAGATACATACATACATATCTATAAACTAGCAAACACGCAAGCATACACCCCATCAGACACACGCAAACTATCTATTGTGGTGGTGAAGGCAGAGTGTCGCGTTCATTCTTATAGGAAGTGGGTTCAAACTGTTAATGCGTCATCCAATTTACATCGACCAGCTAAAGATTTGAGTGAAGGTTAGTAGTGTACGGCTTGAGTCTTACGGCAAGGAGGAATCAAGGCGTAATGTATAATCCTCATTGTGCTTGTGATGTTATTTTGTCATCTATCTATCTATCTATCTATCTATCTAATTTTCTTCGTTTCTTATGAGTTGCTGCTATCGGAGTCCGTCGGTTGTTATATCCAGCGCCGCATCGGTTTTTTTGCAGCTGCGTTAGTAACTGACCGATCCTACTATCTGTTATGAGGAGAGGTTTAACTGCTCACCGAAATTATCGTCGGCGCGTTGGGCCCGGCGTGGTTGTAGTCCTGTCATACCTCACACGTGCATTATTGCTCGCATTCGACTCGCATGCCACAACATAGTATGTACTGTATTTTCATTTCTTTGTTTACTTCCTTGAATTGGCTTGCTTGCCAACATTTGTATTTACATCAACTGTTATAGCTGCGATTTATCATCCCTCTTTTTCTTACGGGTGTATAATATGTATATTCGTCCACTACCACTTTGTAGTCTCCTTATTCTTAATTGAACTCAAGCTGTTCAGAAAAGCTGCTTGGTCCAAAATTTATTATTACTATTGATGTGAATGTTTTCTGTTTTTTCTTTTTTTCCCCTTTGCTCCCACTCCTGTAAAAACCCTGCAAAGGGTTAACAGTATGTTGAAAATAAAATAAATAAATAAATAATAAATAAATTCAGCATATTTTGACATTAATTTTCATGTGTCTGCCATATACGGACTGCACCTCTGCATGCTCCGACACAATATGGCGGTGCTGCCGGACGTGTCACCACCCTGTACAGTGTAGCGTGTATCGAGGCACCCTAGTGCTGGATAGGGTGCCTCAATGTCAACACCGTTCCTCCCAGGAGCAGGGTGGCGACACCCAGCGGCCGCCACTTTTGTAATGAGGTGTTAATAACAGACGCACATGTGAAGTGGCAAAAGTAACACAATTCATCAGATTCAGCAGTCTCCGATGTCAAATTTGAGCGTGCTCCAACACAATATGGTAGTGCTACCGGATGTGTCACCACTCTGTCCCAGTAGCGTGCGTCCAGGCACCCTGATGCTGAAAGGAGGAGGGTTTTTACAAAGGCAGTTCAAGTCATGAATGGCGCACGGCTATCAGCATGATTTATCATTCCCAAGAAGAAAGTAGCGGGCACGTAGTTTTCAGGAAATGAAACGAAAGATGACTCGCATGGCTAACAGTAGAAATTTAAATAATTGAACTTTAGTTACAGTTGGCCGCAGAGTATGTGTTCTCAAATCCTGCAAATCTCAACAAAACAAAACTTTATTTTTGTCACTCTGCTACTAACATATCAAAATTCTTTATCTATGCCTTTTATAGTGATTTCCACTAGCGGATCTGGAGCGGTGTGCCGAATCCACGACGGAGCAACAAAATCTGTCGCAGAGTGATCCGATCCCCATCGGCCAGCGAAAAATAAACTCGCTCCGGCAAGGATTACAGTGGAAATTGTCGCATGCATCTGGTTGCCCATGTTTCCAGCCTTACGTTGGACTACGTTGGACTACGTTAGACCTCGCACAAAAGTATGCATCTGTCTTCCTCAGAGTACACGTGTACTACTTCTTCGACGTAGCCGAGCATAATTGGGCCTCTGCACGGGGACTCTGGAAACAGCTCCTTAAATAACGTTTCGTACAGCACGTACTACTCTTCTTCGCTGCTGCTGTTACTGCTTTCCGACGTAGAACTCTTGCTGTTACACAGAGTGAGGAGCCGTCCCCTGTGGGGTCGAACGACCCCATTCGAAAATATGTAAGCAAACGTCCACGGTTGTCAGACAGTGCCTCAAAAAAAAAAAAAAAAAAAAACCGCTGAAAAAGAAAAAAAACACCGTATAGCTGGAGTTCCAGCAGAATCCGGCTCTACGAGACAGATCAACGCGGAGCACTCCGTCGCGGAGCAATTTGCCCCAAATCGCCCAGTGGAACATGCGAACTTGCTCGGGATCCGCCATGTGGAATTCAAATTCTCGGCTGAGGAGCAAAAAAACTTGCTCCAGATCCGCCAGTGGAATTTACTATTAGTGTCTACAGGAGGAAGAAAAAAAAATTCCATAGTAGCATTCAAAACATTGTACAAACACGTCGTGGACAAGTTACATGTAAATGAAAATATTGCATGTTTTGCACTTTAAATACTTGTTTCGTCACATTTCACATAATTACATTATCAGCATAGCTATTTTTGTCAGGGCTAGAGCCACAAGTTTGATAATTTTGATTACAAGATAAAGCTGACCACTTGGACTTCATTAATGTGCACCTATATCTAAGTGTGCGGGTGTTGTTGCATTTTGCCACCATCGAAATATGGCCACTGTGCCCATGAATCAAATCAACACCCTCAATCTTCACAGGTGCAACAACCTGGCCTGCTATGCTACCATGGCGGGCATTTCTACCTACATGCTGGAACCACTGAAAGCAGCCCTGGGAACCAAGAAGCTTCATTGTAATGAAGTGGTATGCCAAGCAGTGCACGAGTAATAGCATACATTCCCAAACAAATTGTCTTCTATGGGAATACAGCACTTTGTAAGTGCTGGCGAACTTGCATTTGAAGATGGTGCAGGTTACGTCAAAAAGCAACACAGCAACACATGTGCACAATAAAAAAAAATTTTTAAACTAGCTTGCAGTTTGTATTTAAATGATCCTCACAAAAACTGATTTTTAAAAGCCCAGTTGAGGTTTACTTGTCAACGCAAGAAAACTGACCAAAATAATTAGTGGGTGCCTAATGAGAATGGTTCTACATTTTAAGCAGAGTACTATTCGAACAGAAAGTACTTCCAAATGTAATGCTCATGCCCACAAGAGCATAAAAATATGCTTCTGTACAATAAAGCACTAGATATATCTAAAATTATTGTGCTAGAGCTGAAATAAAATGTTTTCAAACATTACTAAAGTTCAAAATACCCAAGGAGACATAAGGGCATATTCTGCGCAGGTACACCTCTGATGGGCAGTACATAACCAGAAAAAGTAATGGCTTTCTTTCATACCACTAGGAGAGATGCTAATAAACAGGACACAGGAAATGCTAATTCCCCTTCTTTTATTGGCAATGCAACCTGCACATTTTAAAAGTTAACAAAATACAGACGGTATTCCTCAAAATGCAGTGTAAAAAGAAAAGCTTCACGAACCATTTTTAAAATGTTTATCTTTTTATCTTGATCCCATCATTCAAGCCACAATAAATACTGGACAACTTACTGCAAGTGACACACAACTTTCATGGACTCTCACTGTTAAACTACAAAGTCATTCACAAAAGAAAAGTTTAAGAGTGTGGCAAGGCATCCTCATTTAAGGCTCCATGTAAGGCATGTTTTCACTGAATAAAACTGACATAGGCGTTTTACACATCATAACAGTGTAACAAAAAAAAAAGGGCCATTTTAGACTCAAACAAAAAAACAAAAGAGTATAAAGCAATTGACTCAACTAAAACACACAAATGCAACAACAAGAAGTCATCAGCAACGTCCACGAGCGTTTCCTTCTGCTTTGAACTCGGGTCCATTATCAAAAGAAGTCACGGCAACTTCACAGAACAAGTTAGTCCAAGCACAGCACTCAGTTCACAGTTGTCACAGGCACATGAGCACTACAACTCTACACCACACAAACAGTTCGAAACAATACTAAGAATTCATCAGTTGTTCTGTCATTATTTTTCTCTCTCTCTTGTCACCCTCATATTCTTTCAAGTCATCAATAATTTACTTGCATCGCATTTGCGATTCACTACACGAAGAAAGAAAAAAAAAGAAATAAAACATGAACTTGGATACATAACCAAAGCCTGCAAAAAAAAAAGAAAAAGAAAAAAGCAAGCAATTGGGCACCTTAAATTACATCTGGTTACATGCATAAACAAAACAAACACATTGCCAAAGATCCAATGCACAAAAGAAACCCAGAAACAACTGTTTCACAGTAAAGTGGGGGGAAAAATTATAAAAAATGCGAAGGCAAAAGCCCCGCTTCACTGCAGGCATGTGCAATGTAGTGGCAGTGTAGAAAAGAAGCCCACTTCATGAGAAAGTAACTTCCCAAATCTTCACATTACTGTCCTGGCCAGCCGACACAATTGTCGAATTGTCCAACCATGCTAGCCTGGTGATTTGGCTCTGGGGATGAGCCTCTGCAATAAAAAATCAAACTGATGAGGGCTACAAAAGCACAAAAAAAAGAAGGGGGGAACAACTGCAAAGTTGTAAAGTCGACAATATGTGTTTGCACAACAGACCTGAAAGAATATAGCAGCTAAACTACAAGGATAATCAGAAAAGATAAGCAACACAGCAATATAAAACATCTACAACTGACTTAAATGAGATAAAGAAGCTTTACAATTTTTTAGTGTTAAGTGCAGACCTTTTTAGACGTGGATGGGACATGAAGGTAACATACACATCATTGCTAACTATCAACAATGCAATGGGGGACGCTCAGGCATGTGCAATCTTAGAGGCCACAAGGACTCTAGGAGCTTTATAGGGCATAATTAAGGCAAATGAGGTCCGTGGAATTCCCCATGGTGGAGTAGCGATTAGGAAAGGGGAAAAAGTAGCATCTACCATTTTGTAACACAAACGGGTGGATACTAATTTCCCCTTTCATAAAGCATAATGATGGGAACTGCAATTCTGGATGCATGTGATACCGATCATAAAACTAACATTTTTCTTTGCGCTATTTTCAAAAAAACACACCTGAAGGTTTTAACGAGAGTTTGAATTGAAGGTTTTACGTGCAATGATCTTTCTAAATAAGATATGTCATAGTCAGAGATTCCAGACTAAGACCACCTGTACGTTTAACGATACGGAGCTGCTGCAACTGGGACCGCCAAGCATCGCAGGTTCGACGCCGACATCTAGTGTACTGCGCATTTGGAAAATTGCTAATAGAATCCTAATCCACAAGAAAGGTGACATAAAGGAGTTAAAGAATTACAGACCAATTAGCCTACTTCCAGTAATATACAAGCTATTTACGAAAGTAATTTCTGCTAGGATAAGAGGAACACTCGACTTTAACCAACCAAGAGAACAAGCTGGTTCTGGGAATGGTTACTCAACCATAGACCACAGCCATGCTATCAACCTAATAATCGAGAAGTACGCTGTATATAACAAACCTCTTTATATGGTATTTATAGACTACGAGAAAGCATTTGACTCCATAGAAATACAAACAGTTCTAGAAGCTTTATGTCGACAAGGGGTACCCGACGTATGTGTGCAAACCATAAACAACATATACAGAGATTGCACAGCCACACTGCTCCTACATGAGAGAAGCAAAGAAATCCCAATACGAGAGGTGTCAGACAAGGAGATACGATCTCTCCGATGCTATTCACTGCATGTTTCGAGGAAGTGTTTAAATGTCTAGACTGGGAAGAAAAGGGAATTCAAATAGACGGAGAATATCTCAGCAATTTAAGATTTGTAGACAACATTGTGCTCTTTAGCAATGATGGAGACGAACTACAAAACATTATTGATGACCTAAACCGGGAAAGTATTAAAATTGGACTAAAAATGAATAGGCAAAAGACCAAAGTTATGCTCAATAGCCTAGCTAAAGAACAGATCGCAAGGTACGATTTAAAACAGGGAATGTCGCGGGAGCCAGCGTTTCGACAAGCGGACTTGTCTTTGTCAGGGCGGCCTGACGAAGACAGGCCGCCCTGACAAAGACAAGTCCGCTTGTCGAAACGTTGGCTCCCGCGACATTCCCTGTTTTAAATCGTACCTTGCGATTTGTTCATCGATTCAAGCATCCATCTTCCCCTGAGCTTCTCTTCTAGTTTGGAGCTAAAGAACAGGAATTTAAAATTAACAGTGAACCATTAGAATGTGTAAACGAATACGTATACCTGGGACAGTTACTAACAAGAACACCTACCCATGAAAAAGAAATTCTCCGTAGAATAAAGATGGGCTGGAGCGCATTCGGAAGGCTTTAAGAAATCATGACTGGAAACTTGCTGCTGTCACTAAACAGCAAAGTATTTCATCACTGCATTCTCCTGGTACTAATGTACGGTGCAGAAGTGTGGAGGGTAACGAAAAAACTAGAGATGAAATTAAAGGTCCCATGACACCAAAATTTCAAACGCGAGATGCTTGCGTTAATTGGTTTTCCTGCATACGAAGGCAATCTTGACCAAGTATTAGCGGCGAACGTCGCCTCTAAGTAATTTTAATATGGTTTCAAAGTAAGCGGGAATGCTCGTCCGAGCTTGCAGCACCTCGCGACATCGCCACTGTGACGCAGTTAGTGGGCCATCTGTGACGTTTCACTTGTGTAAGTTGATATCGTGACGTCACAGAGAGACACGGGCGCGCCGCGCTATGGCCTCCGAGCGTGGCCTTCAAGATCAGCTCTCGCAGCCGATCGCGGAGGCCATGCCAAAAGCCGTATTTTTCTGCTTCCTCTCCGTGTTGGTCGCTCAAGCGTACATTGTACACACGCTATGATGCAATGCGAGTGTGGCGAGCTGGTCTGGCGCTCGCGCTCTCCGCAACGTCACCGAATCTTGAGCTCAAGTGATCAGTGCATGCGCTCACTTCCGACAGCCGCCGCGCTAGCCCCGCGGCGCTAGTTTCTTGCAGTTTTTGGCGCGCGTTTCGAAGCTTCATTAAAACTGAACAAAATTAACGATGCTGTGACTAATTAGACTTCACGCTGGAGAATTTGCCACTCCATGCCGTGATTACAAGACACTGTTCTACTCATTAGAACATAAGTCTCCAACAAAAAAATAGCTGTCATGGGCCCTTTAAGGAGCATACAGCGTGCAATGGAAATAAATATGATAGGTGTAACGCTAAGAGATCAAAAGCGAGCGGAGTGGATCAAGGAACAGACAGGGGTAGCTGATATTATATCAATTAAAAGAAAGAAGTGGATATGGGCAGGACATATCATGAGGAGGAAAGATAACAGATAGACAATAAGAGCGACAGAATGGATACCAAGAGAGGGAAAACACAACAGAGGCAGGCAAAAGGTTGGATGGAACGATGAAATTAAAAAGTTTGCGGACATAAAGTGGAACCAACTTGCTCAGGATAGGGTGGATTGGATATTGTTGGGAGAGGCCTTCGTCCTGCAATGGACCTAAATTGGCTGATGATGATGATGATGAAGACCATCTGACGTTCTTTATCACAGACAAATCCAAGTAAACAAGCATTTTTTTCCATCTTGGCCCCGTTGGTATGTAGCCAGCAAGGCAGGGGTCAAACCCACGTGTATAAGCTCTGCACTGCAATGCCAGAGCCACAGGAATACTATAACAAGGAATGATGATCGACAGTACTTTTGGCACAAATTGCAACTACAGCTAAAGAGTGCCATTAAGTTTACTGATGGATGCCAAACAAATCCTTCAATGCTTAGTATATTAATTACAATTTAAATGTAACCTACGGAAAATAAGTTAGCAACCAGCCATCCGTACAAACTTCCCACCTTTAAATCCAAACTTCCAACGTAAGCAAAAATTCAGAAAATGCAAAAACAAAAAAAAAACCCTCCCAGACAATGGCAAAAATAGTGCAACAATCCAATAGAAAAGAACTTACTCTTGATGTTGATATGTTTTGTGGGATGCTCTGTGCTCCAAACAATCACACCAGTGTCCAAACTACCAGTAGCAAGAAACTTTGAGTCGGGTGACCAACCAATGCAGTTCACCCGAGCTGTGTGGAAGCACCAGTCCAGCTTGTGGGCCAGCTAAAAGAAATGTATAATGAAATATTTACTACATGGGTTCTCAAAGTGGGTTCCATGGAATCCAGGGGTTCCAAGGGACACCAGTGTATTTTCCTCAGTTCTGTATTTGCTAGACACATTTTCCAGCACATAAACATACTTTCCTGCGCGTAACTCGTCTCTAAGGGTGGTTTCATTGCAACATCGCGTAACTGTGCCATGAAAACGGCTCTTCAGGAAGAAAGTAGTGTAGCTGTGAAGCCCCACTTTATGGTAATACAAATATTACCTGCTCCTGCCCCCCTCCCAAGTGAATTTATTTTGAAGTCTTGCAGCGGGTTATACAGGCTAAATATGGCAAATCTTAAAATGTTATAACCGGTTATAACTTCTACTCTCCTGCTGCTAAAATCCTACTACTCTTCTTGATTTTTCTTCAAGGTTATTTGGTACCTATTACCCTTAACTGTGACACTGAATGGGTTCCCTTGGGACCTTTCTCAGGGCATATTGGGGTTCCTTGGGACCAAGTGGCTTGAGAACCCATGATTATTACATGAAAATTAACACACTGACGATTCTGCACACCATATGTCTATAATCTGTGGTTCAAAGAGTGAACAAGAGTTAGCTGAATTTAAAGATGCCCTGCAGCACGATTTCAGGAAGTCATAGAATTGCCCTGTTATTAGGCCAGATTGGCTCATAAATAGTATATCACAAAAACATTTCAAAACTGTTAATCAAGCACAAGCAAAGTTACAGGTATTTTACCACAGGCTCTGAGCACCTCCTCTCTCCTTTCACCCCAACAATCAAATTGAAGCACATAAAATGTAGAGGGAGGGGCAACAAGTCGTACCAGTGTGTGTCATGGCCCTGAACATTTTCTTTTTTTTGCTCTGAATGTGTTGACTGCTACATCCGGCTCAATGAAGGCACTTGGTGGCGCCCCATGGAAGCCATGGTATGGTGTATGTTGTACTGTCACACCTTTACATGCAATACAGTGAAAGAAATGACACACAACAGTAGTGCTTTTAAGTGTGATTGAGCTACGCGACTAAATTATGTACACGTGCTTTCTCCTGCGCAGTAGTAAAATGCAGACCATGCACAGCAGCCAAATGAAGAATTTTGAAGTGCTTTCAATTTTCTAAATACTATGCAATGTCTGTGAAGGCATCTAACTCATGAGACACAGAGAAGTGTGCATTCACAAGTATACTTATTGTTTTTTAGAGGCTACATGTATCGTCAGGTACTGTCACAGTGGGCCTAATATTAGACAACTGACTACCTCAGGCATGCAGTGTTTGAAAAAGCATGTGTGTAGTATACAGTGGATGTAACCTCACACGAATGTAGGAGAACGAGAGGTTAAATCAATGAACGTCCATCAACACCAGAAGTGCGAAGATGACGTATCGTATAAACCGGAATATAGGTCGAGATTTTTTCCTTAAAAAAGCGGGTGAAAGTCACCCCCCCACCTTATATAGCGGTCTTTAGCAAAATTTGAGTCGTCATCTGGAAACTATGCAACCATGGTCGTGATGCATAGCCAAAGTCGTATCCATATCCAACTGTCATTGCTGTCATTTTTTTCCCCTTTTGTGTCGTCTTGTGTGCTTCAGTTAACAATGTGTGTGAGTAGCATTTTCTTTACTGCCTGCTTCGCAATGAGCAGTGGCACGCGGAGACAGTTTCGGCAGCCTTCAAGATGAGGGTCATAAAATTTGCGGAAGCGAAAGGCAACATGGCCACTCAGCGTCAATTTGATGTCTCAGAAAAATGCGTGCGATATTGCCGGGCACAGAAAGGAAAACTGTCATTGTGTAAACCAAACAAAATGTTGTCTCGCGGGCGCGGTGCAGTGCATCCGCAGCTTGAGGACGAACTTGCAGACTTTGTTCGTGGGCTTCGTGCGCGCTTGCTACCTGTGATGGTGCATTTGATTCGCCTCAAAGCAGTGGAGCTCGCGCAGAAAGCTGGACTTCCTCGTGAAGAGTTCAGCGCACCGAACGCATGGGTTCGATGTGTATTTTATGTGACACAAAGGATTTTCCCTCCGCCGGCGCACATCCATCTGCCAGAAGCTGCCGGAGGAGTTCGAAGACAAGCTTATCAGCTTTCAGCGACACATGTATCATCTTTGACTAAAGAAGAATTACATGCTGAGGCAAATGCGAAATGCTGACGAGACACCAGTCTGGTACTATATGCCATCGTCCACCACAATCGCTGAACGGGGCACCAAAGAGGTGAATCTTATATATCAATGGGCAACAAGCACTCCCGCTTCACCGTCATGCTAGCATGCACGGCTGATGGGAGAAAGCTGCCGCCCTTTGTGATTTTTAAGTGGAAAACAATGCCCAAAGAAGCGTTCGCGGCAGGTGTTGTTGTCCGTATAAATGAAAAGGACTACATGGATGAAACCATGATGTTAGAATGAATCTGCATGATCTCGAATCGCTGGCCTGGCGCACTGCTGCGTTATCGAAGCATGCTGGTTCTGGAAGCGTTTTGCGGTCACCTGACCAAAGCTGTGAAACATGCTCTTGGTGAAGCCAACACGGACCTTGTCATCCCAGGTGGAATGACCGCCACCCTCCAGCCACTGGACATCATATTAAATAAGCTGTTCAAGGACCGAGTGTGGCTGGAATACAGCGAGTGGATGACGGGCGACAATCCGAAGAGAACGACGGGCTGCCTACGAAGGCCCCTGCTTTCGACCGTTTGCGAGTGGGTGTTGTCAGCCTGGCGTTCTTTGCCAGACTCCATGGTTGAGAAAGCGTTTAAGAAGTGCTGCATCAGCAACTGCCTTGATGGAACCGAGGACGACGCACTGTAGGAGGCGGCCAGTGACAAACTCATGTTCTGACGACACTTCCGCTGGTTCAGATGAATAAAACTGCAGCTCTCAAGATGGATGAGAGCTGTTGTGAAAACAAATGCGGTTCAACGACTTTTTCGCTGGTTTTTTTTTTTTTTCCACATCAGGTAAGGGGGTCGATCTATATTCCCACTCGACCTATATACCAGTTTATATGGTACCTTTAGGGTGTTTTTGAAGATAGAGGCATGTACATTTCCTACTGATTGAACTCAAAGCAAGTGACAGAAGTATTACTGAGAGTGTTTTCATGATCATGAAATCAGCCAATGACTGCTTCAGTACATAGTCTAACTTGAAGCATAGTCTGCCATGGAGAGATCAAGCAAATTTTGCCTATCTTTGACATGATTCCCTGTGGCGTGCAATGCAATATATTTGTTCACAAGAGCTCGTCTATTCACAAGAGCTCTGAATACTGATCAGCAGTCTTTTCTGGCAATGTTAAAAAGAACTGTTGCTGGGTCCCTTCAATGTGTGTCATAACCAGAGAAATAACAATATCGAGATTGCGCAAAGCCACAGAACTACAGATTGCATATGCTATACAAATAAAATGGCTTGTTATTCATTCATATAAACTTAACCTTCTCACTGTGGCATTTATTCGGCAGTACACTCCCTGCCGGGTTTTTTCCCCGCATGTTATACAGAAATTTTGTGCCCCTAATTAGGGCGCCAATATGCTTAGAAAGCATTTGTAGTGTGGTTTTATTGCTCCTGAATGTCTTTGTCCATCAAATAGTGCATGCATGGGGCACACCGACCTGCCATGGCTGCACTGTTGAAACACTGGCAAACAGAAACAGACAGACGTGTATGTCGAAATATGCATTCCATTTGTGGTCAAAAGTTCTACTACAACTTATATTTGTTTCATGTTCCCTCCATAGATGGCGGGGCACGACCCAATCATTTTTTTTTTTCAAGAGATGCGCTTGTGGCAGAGAGCAATTTGAAGAGGCAAAGTAAGTATACTCGGGAGTGGCAGGGCTTGTGCATGTGTGCTTGACCAAGTTATCTCTGGAGTGGCAGTGAAAGGGTTAAAATTAGAGGTGTGCGAACATTCAAAATTTCGAATAATTTTCAAATAGCATTTGCTAATCAATTCAATTTGCACTTAACATTTACTATTCGAACGAATAGTTCGGACAGTAAGTTGGTCAAGAAGTTGGTAATTAAAGGGGAAAAAATATGCTATGTCTCATGACATGTGGCCCAATTCCGCATGTAGCGCGCTTGGCCGCATAACGCCCACGTACTGCGGCGAAACTAACACTCGCGTACGGCAGCGGTGCTAACACCTGTGTACTGCGGTGAAGCTAACATTCACGTATTGCGGTGAAGCCAACACCCGTGTGCTCGCGTACGGCGGCGAAGCTAACACCCGCATACTGCAGCGATGTTAACACGCGTATTGCGACGAAGCTAACACTAGTGTGCTGCGGCGAAGTTACCTCAGCTTTCTGTTGAACAGTTCACTGTTGGACTGTTCTTCAGGACTTTGAAATAACACTGAGCATACATGTGGCACAATAAATTTTTTGCCCATGTTTACCAGTACATTTCTCCATACTTAGATATGGTAGTCAAAGACACTAGAAAATTATTCAAAAGTATTCGATCTGATTTGCACTTGAACATAAATATTTCAATTCACTTTACATTCAATATTTTGCTATTCGTATAGCTCTAGATAAAATGAAAGGGTTTGTTTGTACAAGGGCATCTTAATCAAAGGCTGTTTTTCTTTTTCTAAAATGTTATACATTGAAATGTGTGTATTAGACTGCTTTATGGAATGAGAGATGCATAGGCAGTGTACAGAAACGTAGCAATTTCACACATTTCCATTAGACAGCCTTTGCAAATTAAAGAAGTAAGCGCTTTACCCTAAAATGAGCACACATGCCACATGCTTCATGACAAATTGAAGGATATGAACAAAAACCCATGCATCGTACCTCATAGCTTGAGCTTAGGTACAGACGAACCATCCTGTTGGCATCAGACGCAGCCAGGTACTGGCCATCAGGCGAATATCTGACGTCTGTAATTGCTCCACTGTGGTCCAACACCTTCTTCTCTGTTATACTGTGACACTTCAAGATGTACACGTGTACCTTGTGATCCTACGGATGCATACAAGACAAAACAGCAAGAGTAAACCACTGTAAAACGCAGTAACTATGCAACCACAACAACCTTAATTCCCTCAGTTCGGCACTAGTAACGACAGGATATTCAAAATTTCAAGCCTTATCTATTATTCCTTGCAGCTTCATAGAAAACACAAGCCATCATCTTGTCCATCCTGTCTAAGGCACAGCAAAGCAGAAGTGTTCACTTATCATAGCCACATGCACCACTGCAGCTTTCATCCTTGTTCTGTCGTGTTCTTCCACTACATTTTGCCACTACAAGCAAAGCAAGGGGTCTGTGGAAATGGCAACAACCAGTTAAGCTGGTTTCCTAAGTTCTTTATTTTTTGTCGGCATTACTTATACAAAGATGAGGAGTAAAAAATTTGTCCACTGAACAGGGGCCAATGCAGATATTTTCCATCACATACCGTATTTGCTCGAATCTAACATGCACCTTTCTTTCCGATAAAATGGGTCCAAAAATCATATGCGCATTGGAATCGAGTGCAAATGAACGACACCGTTGCCATATCGCTGTCGGCACCAAAATGGTCACCTCCTACGCGCTTCAGGAGCTGTCGAACAGTCACCGGTGAAAAAACGAACTAGCGGCGCGGTGGTCTTTGGTGCGCATAGTTTCTGTAGTTTCTATGTTGCTGCCAGTCCCGCGCGTAACGACGCCACAACGCACATGATGCGTAGGCCAATGATACTCGCCGCGCCGGCTTGCCCGTCTTGCAGCCAACCAAAGTCGCTACGTCACTGATGCAATCTCCAAGACGGCCAGCCGCACCAGCTTTCGGTAGCGTTAGCGGGTGACCATAACGGGAAATAGATGTTTCCCATCACCGCACGCAAAACGGCTCATCATCGCATTTCCCCTCATATCTGTGCTGAGCCTGGGCATATCAGTCATGTGCGCTGCTTGATGTCCAAGATTGCATCGCGGCAATCTTGGAGACCACACTGCGAGATCATGCTTAGGCCACAGAGAAAGAAGTATGTGAGGAGAGGAAACTTCTATGCCACAGCAGCGCGTGGCGGTGGCCCGTTAAAATAACACTTGGGCGAGGAGGAAGTTGAGTTTTCTGCGCATCACGACAGATGACGCTTCCGGCCTGTTGCCATATGTCATCCTACGAGCACGACGCATAATTATCGCGTTACCGTCTCATATATTGCAAGTTTTCTCAGTTTTCACTCTAGCATCAATAAATAGCGGCAGCAGACATTTTAGCTGCAGTTAGTAATAAATGCTGACTTAATTACATGCTGTACAGTGCTTGGAATGAGATGCTTGCTGTCACTCCAGAGCAGACGACGCATGCCGCTGGGAGTCGTTCGCTGATGTGTTATGAACACGCATGTGTAAATGGCCTGGGGAAAAAAGGGTGTGAAAGCTGCCGCATATTCTTTATCATCTGCCGACTCTATTATAGAACTCTCACGGGCCTCCGCTGCGTACTGCTGGGGCGGCTCCTCAAACATTGCGTGCGCTTTTTGTGTTGCAACAAATCAGTCAATCAGCCAGTCAATCAGGATTTATTTTCAGCTTCAAAAACACTCAATGAAGCTTGGCATGCACTGTCCAGGATTTCCATCAGTGCCGTTTTAGGGGTGCAAATATGTTGTACCAAATGCAGGATGAGCCCGAGTGTTACTTTCAAAATTCCCAGTGGCTTGGTGAAACTGGAGGTATGCACACGCTTGTGCAATACCAAGGAAAGACCAAGGGCTCATACCCCATGACTATGTTTGCGAGAAGCATTTTTCTGACAGTCACATAACGCGACAATGTTAAAGCTCTAGCTTGGTGGTAAGGGCTTCAACAGACCGAAATGGCCTGTCTTGTAACTAGGCGCTATGCCACAAATACTTCCACACTGTCTCAGCCAGGGATTTATACATTTATATACCCCCCTAACACTCACCTAACACCTCCCCCCCCCCCATTGTTGCATCCTCACATCCTTCTAAAAATTCTTCAGAAAACCAATGAGTCCAAACACTCCTGCTAGTACTGGTTATGCTGGTACCCCCCAAAAACTCATGAATGTTTTAATTTACTGTTGGTCAGGGCCAAAGCAATGTCGCAAACTGCTCTGAATAATTTTCAGTAGCATTCTTAGATGTCAGCAATCACACTGGTACTTGAAATTACATGGCATGTGCATGCATTTGTAATTAAGGAACAAAATGTGTACCAAGTAGTCCTGCAACAGGTAGTGGCCCTTTCAGACTCTAGATACACTCCACTGCATGACACTATATAGTGTGGCGAAGTTACCCGAAAAGTTTCACAGAGCAATTGGCATTTTAAAAGCTAACATCAACTTCTGCATGTGCAACAGCTAATTTGCCATCTCCGGATTCATCAATAAAATATTCTCTCTCTCTTTTGCCTGAAGACACTACGGTCTGTGGTGCCTAAAATGGCAGCCATATGTAAGCTCACGGTGCAGTAAGACGTGAAGTAAAGATAAGATTGCTTGTCTAATACTTGCTACTGTTGCAAGTTCCTCATCAAACATAACGCACCAAACCATAAATAACAAAGGCCACATGCAAACTGGACGGCAATGCTATACTTTCATTAAATGCAGAACCAGAGGCACCCTCCTCCCCTTTAAATCAGTGGGTAGAAGGGTTCCCATGTTCCTTCTGGGAAATCTGTTGCCGTTTCTCAAGGCCAGCAAATTTTAGAACTGCTGTCTTATATTCTTTCTGCAGTGTAGCTAGGTATGTTTTTCAGAAAATTTGAGGCTGTGCCTGGCAAGTTGGAAGGATCAGTCGGGATTTGCGAACCCCCTGAACAAATCGGGAGTTCGCATGCATGTGGTGCACACTGCTGCAGCCTGCCAGGGGCATAGAGATGGACAAGGCACGTGATGGTGATCGTCAAACTATTGCTGGGCAACTTCACTACAGTGTGCAGTTGAAGTGGATGTTTTTGCTTTCCATACCACCATTTGCTATTTCTTTACCGTGTGTTTCTTTATATCCAGCCAAGGTATTGAGACACTGTGCTATACAGTGTGCTTAACCATGTGCTTGCGGCAATGTTGGGCTTATGCACTAGGCTCAAACTTCGACCTTGTAAACAGCAACATCAATTTACGAAAGCCTGAAGCACAAAAGCAGTGCGAGATTTAAGCAGTGCGTAAAAGGAAGGTGACAGAGAACATGCACAATCTTCCTAGGTGAAAACTTTAGACTTGCACTGGCAAATGGCATGGCATAAATTAAGGAATGAAAAAATTAGCATCCAATTTTCAACTTTCCAAACATGCTTTTCCACTATTTTCATGGGAAAACATGTGCTATGTAAAGAACAAGAGAAGGGAAATGGATTGAGGGTGCCTGTCTCTGTTAGACAGAACCCAATTAAGCAAGCAGATAAAGCCAAGGAAAGCACAGGTGCATCACATATTTACAGCTGTTAATTGAAATGAAGTCATTATGACATAAAGGGCAATGAATTAAGGTGGACAAAAAAAAAAGAAAGAAAGAAAGGTCGCCCACAACCACCAAATTATGCATGAGATGCTCTACCAAATGAGTTAGGATGGCAACCATTTTCCAGTCCCCTTTATTGGATACTCCTGTAAGTATGATTCTGAGTGTTAGCCAGTACCCACTCAGAGTCATGGTGGTGAATGTGGAACATTCTTTATTGCCAACTGGCGTCGTGTAGCATGTGACCTCCACATGCACAGGCGGCTTGACCATTAAGCCTTCTTATGCTACCTAAAAGCTTCAAATCTGATTGGAGAATACCATCGCAGTTAAACGAATTCAAGAAGGGGAACAGACTGAGGGGGCTCATTTGTTTGTAACTGGAATATATTTGAAATATGATAAATCAGACCACTTAAGACATACTGGTAGGCTAGCTGGTTAATCATTGTAAGGGTCGTCGGAATGAGTCGGAGAACACGGTATGCCAAGGTGGTCAAGTAGGCGCCGGGAAAGACGCGCAGCCACGTGATGAACAGGTGGGGTAGGAGGAGACCATTTTGGGGATGTATTGTACAGCTGGTTTGGCGCCCTCACCCCTCCCCCGCAGCGTGGTGGGCAGCAAGCGTACCCAATGTATTGTTCACGGTTGTCCTTTGTTAGTGCGGCGTTGGAGTTTCGATCGCCGTTTGTGATTGGCTGTGAGGGGTTCAGGGGCGGAGCAACCGGTGTATATAAGGTGGCCCCTTTTCCCTGGCAGAGGGGACTGGAAGCAAGACTGGAAGCGGAGGTTGGGAAGGCCGAAGGTAAGCAGTAGGTTGGAGGGTAGCCCAAAGGTTGGCGAGGACGGAGTGGATAGTGCTAGAGAGGACATCTAGCACGAGTCCGGGTGGTGGTTACGGTCGCAGGAGCAGTGCTACGCACTGGGGTCGGCTCTGCCGAATGGAAGCGATCGTTCCACCAAGGTCCTCCCAACCGGGGTTCGGGCGCGGATAGTACTAGAGGGGACATCTAGTACGAGTCCGGGCGGTGGTTGAGGTCGCTGGAGAGGTGCTATGCACTGGTCGGCTCTGCCGAATTGGAGCGACGGTCCCACCGCGATGCCCTACCAACTGATGGCTTCACCTAAGTCCTACCAACCGAAGCTACCGTATTTACTCGCATAATCCTCGCACTCGCGTAATTCTCGCACCCCCCACATCGCCCAACAAAAATGCGATTTTTTTTTTCCTCGCGTAATTATCGCACCCCGAAAAATCGCAGCATCAGATGTCGTCTGCTTCTTCCAGCCAATGATGATGATAGCGCACGGCAGCCTAGCGCCATCTCTTACGCATCATGCATACTACCAGCGCACGGAGCCCTAATCCAATCCAGGCCAAGCCACAAGTGAAGTTCGCGTACCGAGCGCCGTGTTTAGTGTTAGTGTTCCGTTTCCGTGTCGCGTGTGTAGTAGCGTCCATTCTGCAGCAACACAATGGGCCGATACGGAAGCCACACAGCTGCTTTCAAGTTAAAGGTCATCGATCATGCACTGGAAAACGGCAACAGGGCCGCCGGCAGGCACTTCGGCGTGGACGAGTTTTGTGTGCGCTACTGGCGACGGCAGCACGAACAGCTGAAAGCCACGAACAAGACACGCAAGGCCTTCCGTGGGCCTAAGACTGGGAAATATCCACAGGTTGAGGCGGCACTGCTTGACTACATCAAGGGTCTCCGCGCGGACAGGTGTGCCGTTTCGATCGACTTGATCAGAAACCAGGCGCGCATAATTGCCCGGAAGGAGGGCATCCCGGCGCAAGATTTCCGCGCGAGCAACGGGTGGGCCACACGATTTATGCGCCGAAGTGGATTGTCACTCAGGAGACGGACGACTTTGTGTCAGCGGCTACCCTCGGCGTATGAAGACAAGATCGTCGATTTTCATCAATTCGTGATTAGGATCCGGGAGAAAAAGAACTTCCTGCTCTCGCAGATTGGAAACGCGGATCAAACGCCGCTCAACTTTGACATGCCTTCGAGCACAACTGTTGAACAAAAAGGTGTGCGGAGTGTGCACATCAGAAGAACAGGTGCCGAGAAGCAGAGGTGCACCGTCATGCTCGCCGTAACAGCGGATGGGCGGAAGCTGCCACCGTTTGTTATTTTTAAACGGAAGACCCTCCCGAAAGCCAAGTTCCCCCCTGGAATTCATGTACGAGTACAGGAGAAAGGTTGGATGACCGCTGACCTTATGGTCGATTGGGTAAAGACTGTCTGGGGACGCCGCCCAGGGGCACTTCTTTACCCATCGCTGCTGGTCGTCGACAGCTTCCGCGGTCACCTTGTCGACTCCGTTCGGACGAAACTGAAGGAGCTGCGGACTGATCTCGCCGTCATTCCAGGCGGTCTGACATCGATGCTGCAGCCTCTGGACGTATCCTTGAACAAACCGTTCAAGGATAATGTTCGGAGGCTGTATGCCGAATGGATGGCTGAAGGCGACCATGCCATGACTCCCGGCGGAAAGATAAAAAAGCCGTCAGTGGAGCTCCTCTGTGCGTGGGTAATAGAGGCATGGGCCATGATTTCCCCAGAAATTATAGTCCGCAGTTTAAAAAAAACTGGAATTTCCAACGCCTTGGACGGGACGGAAGACGACGTGGTTCACGATGGAGACAATGCTGAAGCTGGCGACGACTCTGATGACGCCGCTACGAGCGACGTCGACGGCAGTCTTGACTCTGACTCCGAGTAGTTCGGCCAAGAGACACTTTATTTGCTAGTGGCTTTAGTGTCTGCAAATAAACATTGATTTGTGTTAAACCTGTAGTTTTATTGTTAAGGTAAGTCTTGTATTAGCACTTTTCATAGCTTGTAGTTAGTTGCTGGCGGGAGAACCCCGATTTGCGGCCGCTTCGTCCTTTTTTTTTTTTCTAGCGCTCTACGTTTTCGCGGAAAATTTTCCCCGCGTAATTCTCGCACCCCCCAACTTTCCATCGGTTTTCTGGAAAAAAAAAGTGCGAGGATTATGCGAGTAAATATGGTAAGTCATCTATGTGTATGTCAATGTGTATGTACTGTCTGTCTCGTATGTAAAGTCTCGTGTTGTGTTTGTGTGAAAGGCTGGTCTCCATCTTTCAAGTCGACAACGCGACGGCGGGCAGATAGCAAGAAGGCTTCCGTCCATCCTTCTTCGCAGCAGCAACGCTAGCTGGAGGAGCTCGGCTCCGAAAGGAAGAAGAGAAGCAGGAAGGAGGAGAAGGTGGGAACTGAGGACAAGTTCCTCATCATGACAAGGTCACACCTTCTCTATCTACAATTTCCCTTCCTTCCTGGAAAATTTACTATCATATTAGCCAGTGGCAGCACACACCAGATGCATGGATGACACGAAATGTGAAAAAAGTACCCAAGTGGTGATTATGTACGTATGTGCATCGTTCATGTTTTCTGTTATCCATGCATCCCACATGCACTGACACCTGCTATAGCTCAGACTACAAGAGGACATACAACAGATCAGCCATGGCTTGAATCCTGCCAGTACAAATCTGGGAGGCTATTACTAACAGCATTAATGTCAGCAATTTTCCACTATGGCTTGGTATCCTGTTGTCTTTGTTAGTCCTACCATTTGGCACTAGTGTTGCAGTTTCTTTACTCAATAGATAAAGGTGATGCAAAGCACAAATGAAGGCTCATTACACTGCTGCTCATGTACCATGTACTCGTTCATAGTATACATAGCCTTTCAACATGGCTTCAAGTTGAAAGGCATGCGTACATCCTGGCAGAGCGTGGACGGGTACTGCAATCTGAAGCCTGAGAAAACTAGATTTTTTTTTTTGCACCCGGACGCCACGAAACCCAGGGGTTAGCTATAAAATGTTTTGCTGCAAAAAGAAACAAGACGCAGCCCCACAGGTTTGCACCCACCTTAGCTCCACCAACGGCAAAGTCTGGCTCCTGAGGGTGCATAGTGACACAACTTGGTTCATAGTCCACCGGATGTGAAGCAACTTTCATGTCATTTTCCACCAATGAAATCTGGAAAAAAAAAAAAAAAGTGAAGGACAAGCCTCAAAGTCAACTGAAACATTCTAAGTTGAACAAAATGCCTAATATCAAAGAGTGTAGTTACTAAAAGGCCTCCAGGACAACCACAACATACTAAATCACATAAAATGCCTATTTTCAGAGAGAGTGGTTACTAAGAGGCCTCCATGAAAAATTTTGTTTGGAATACAAGCAGAAGCTCATAAGCTCCCAAGAATGAAACATAAAGCCCTAAAGAATAACCTATTCGTGCCATAAAAACTGAAAAAAAAAAAAAAATGCTGCCATTACTGCTCTCTAAAGTGATGCATATCAATGGCATGACCTAGACTGCTCAGCTCCTTGACACGATCTCAGAAATAAAGGGGTGCTAAAGCATACTGGAGGCAGCGAGGCTGCATCTATTTCACAGTGACACCTACCAGATGCACATGTTGCCTGCTTAGGTGCAACCTAACGGGTGCTTATAGGGAAGCTATATTATTACAAGTACTGCAACTTTGCTATGACTGCTTCGAAAGTATAGACTACTCGCTCATAATGAATTGAACCAAAGGGAAGTTTCTTGGCCTTGAACTCTTCCTGAGTAATTTAGAGACTGGCAAGCTGTTGGCAGAAGCATGTGGCACTCCATGTCATTAGGATCAGATAAAGGACTGTCAAGACTATTATGTAAGGGTTCTTGTCCTTCAATCCTATTCATTTCCTAACACCCATCAGAGCTGGCAGCCAACACCAGTGACAACAAAGGCATGGTGTTTTAAAGCACGTAATGAAGGACTAGAAGATTGCAAAATGAAGAGACCTGTCATGTGATGTGGCTCTCCACCAGCTGTATTAATTGCATCAGGCATTTTGACTATCTGCACACAGTTATTTGTTTCTGTTTTACAAATTCTGAAAGACTAACTTTTCAATCAAAAGCAGCATTGTCTTAGATCATGTCAACTTGAAAATTAGTTGGAAGTTTCCTGATCTTTATCTGTTGTTTGATCTCAGAGAAGACATAATAAATGTGACATCTACTTAACAACAAAAGATCACATAATCAAGTTCCAAGCTCATCATGAGGGGTTAAAAAGCAACTCACGTCACAAATGTCTGCAACAATGACCAAGTTTCCATCTGCTGTAGCCATGCCACGTGGCTGAGAGTCCATTTTGACACACAGGTTTCTTGCAAAAAGAAAAAGCCCAAGGATTTTAAAAGTAATAAAGGTGTTTAAAATATGGACATGCTTTAATGCAACACATCACAGCAGAGGTTTGTGGAATTGCATCATCATCATCAGCCTATTGTTAAGTCCACTGCAGGACAAAGGCCTCTCCCAACGATTTCCAATCCACCCTATCCTGAGCGAGCGTTCCACTTTACGCCTGTGAATTTTGCAATTTCATCACTCCATATAACCTTTTGCCTGACTCTGTTGTGCTTTCCCACTCTTGGTATCCATTCCATTGCTCTTACTGTCCATCTGTTATCTGTTTTCCTCATGACAAGTCCTGCCCATATCCACTTCTTTCTTTTAATTAATATAATAATATCAGCTACCCCTGTCTGTTCCTTGATCCACTCCACTCGCTTTTGATCTCTTAGCGTTACACCTATCATATTTATTTCCATTGCACGCTGTATGCTCCTTAATTTCATCTCTAGTTTTTTTGTTATCCTCCGCGTTTCTGCACCGTACATTAGTACCAGGATAATGCAGTGATGAAATACTTTACAGTTTAGTGACAGCAGCAAGTTTCCAGTCATGATTTGGAATGCCTCCCAAATACGCTCCAGCCCATCCTTATTCTAGCAAGAATTTCCTTTTTATGTGTAGGCATCCCTGTTAGTAAGTGCCCCAGGTATATGTATTTGTTCATACATTCTAAGGGTTCATTGCTAATTTTAAATTCCTGTTCACTAGCTAAAATAGAAGAGAAGCTCAGGGGAGGATGGAGGCTTGAATCAATGAACAGATCGCTAAAAACTATGTAGAACAGGGAATGTTGCAGGAGCCAAAGTTTCGACAAGTAGACTTGTCTTCATCAGGATGGCGACTGACGAGTGTTATTACAAAAAACACATTGAAAACGATTAGGGCCATGAGCTGTCTTCGGACAATCTAAGGAAAATATTTAGACATATCTTAAGGGTCCAACGTTTGAGGGTGTAGGCGTTGATGAGCTAGACTGAGCTAGACTGATGGGCATAATTTTAGTCTTCTGCCTATTCATTTTTAGTCCTATTTTAACACTTCCCCAGTTTAAGTCATCAATCATGTTTTGTAGTTCATGCCAAAGAGCACATACAATGTTGTATGCAAGCTTTAAAATGGTGAGATATTCTCTGTCTAGTCTAATTTCCTTATCTTCTCAGTCTAGATGCTTGAACACTTCCTTTAAACATACAGTGAATAACATCAGGGATATCGTATCTCCTTGTCTGACACCTCTCCCAATTGGGATTTCTCTGCTCCTCTCACGTAAGAGTAGTGTGGCTGTGCAATCTTTGCATATGAACGTCAGGAACGCCTTGTCGACACAAAGCTTCTAGAACTGCTTATATTTCTAGGGAATTAAATGCTTTTTTGTAGTCAACAAAGACCATATAAAGAGGTTTGTTATATTCATTGAAATTCCCACTTATTAGATTGACAGCATGGCTGTGGTCCATTGTTGAGCAACCTTTCTTAAAACCAGCTTGTTCTCTTGGTTAGTTGATGTCAAGTGTTTCTCTTATCCAACCAGACATTACTTTGGTAAATAACCTGCATATTATTGGGAGTAGCTCAATTGGTCTATAATTCTTTAACTCCTTTATGTCACCTTTCTTGTGTATTAGCATTATATCAGCGTTTTTTTCCCAGCTGAGCGGTACACTAGATGTCTTGATACATTTTGAGAAGAGAGTCGCAAGTTTTTCAAATATAATGTCCCCTCCATCTTTGATTAAGTCGCCTGTTATACCGTCTTCATGTGCTGCTTTACAGCACATGAACTGGGACATGCCTTGGATGGCTCTTCTGACTTCGTCAGTGGTTATGCATGGAACCTCAGTGTTCTCCTCTGATTTGATTTCTACTAAGGTTACATGGTCTGTCTGAGAGCTGTACAGTTCAGAGTAGAAATCTTCGTTGAAATTGTTGATAATGTTACCTTGTTGTCGTTTGTTGGCATTTTTTTTTTATTAAGTCTCTAGCAGATTGGGACAACTTGCTTTATATCCTGCTACTATGTTGTTTTACCCCCCCGACTTCTATCGCTGTTTCGAAGATTGTTTTGGTTTAAAGCATCAAACTTGTTTTTTAGGGAGACTTTCAATTCTTCATTCCTTACTTTGATTACCTCTAGATTTGGATATTCTGAGTAACTAAATTACTTCTTGTTTTCTTTAGGTTAAGTACAATCTTCGCCCTTACTAATCTGTGATCACCACATTTTATCTTGCCTACTACTTCTGTGTTTTGAATTATGCCTGGTTGTTCGCACGTTATAAAGTCAATTTTGTTTTTTATTTTCCCATTAGGGCTTTTCCATGTCCACTTCCTATTATTGTGCTTCTTAAAAAAATGTATTCATTATTCAGAGTCAGTTTCTTTCTGCTAACTGTACTAGCATACCTCAACGGTTATTCCTATCTCCGACACTGTAGTTGCCAATCGCTTGTTCTCCACTTCGTTTTGTTCCAACTTATGCGCGAAAATCCCCTATGACTATTGTATATAAATAAAAAATAAAGAAAGCCTTTCAACAACACTTACGAGTACTGATTTGACATCAAGCTTATAGATCGCACAGTGTCATCTAGGCCACAAGTGTAGATGGAGTCCGTGCCAGTACACATGTCCTGTACTTGGTTGCTGTGGCTGTTTCCAGACACTCGATCCTGGTCTCCCGAAGCAGCATCCCAGAAGCATGTGCTGCTGTCAAGGAATACAACTAAGCCCATTGGTAGCTTACATAAGATTCCCAAAAGAACAACTGCTACAAAGCAAGTACCATGAACAAGGATACTGATGCAGCCGTCATGACTCCCAGTGTATATTGTATCTCTGTCTGGACTCACAGCAAGTGCCGTGATGGACTTGTGATGGCCCTGCAAAACAGCAACTTAAATTGGTCAACTTTGGTTTAAACAATAAGCCTTTATAAAATTTAATTGTGTTCATGCTGAGAAGACAACAGAGTGCATATCTTACACTGTGCTGCCATCAGCACTCACAACAACACAGGTATAGTGTAGCCCCTGCTTCTCATTATTATTCATTACCTTAAGCATACACACACATTTTCAGTAAAATGATGCTTAGAGTAACTTTCTATGTTCTAAGATAACGAAAAGAAAACTATGCATCTTTATTAGGCATGTGTAACTACTAAAAATTCTTAATACACAGTACTAATAAGGCAAAAAACTGTTTGGATATCAAACATGCATATAAAAAAAATAACAATGCTATTACTTTTTCAAATAAATTAATGAAAGAATGTTTCACTATGCCATAGCAGGTTGAAAATACTAAATGCACTTATTAAAAATTAATAATGCAGAAAAATTAATGGTTATGACCATTAAAAATATGCAATGTTTAAAATTGATCGTAAAATAGTTCGATATAGCCAGAATTCTATATATAAAATCACATAGAAAAATATGCATCAAACTCACACAAGATAATCGATAAACCGCTATAGTCCCGCAGTAAATACTCATGCGGAACATAAAACAAAGTATTTATTCCATTATTTGGAAGTAAGCATTGTGGCCTGCTCGTAATTGGTAACCGCGGTTTCGGCCACGTCCACTCACAAGAACGTCGGACAGAGCGACGTAGCTAGTTATTATGCAACCGTCTTTGCTGACAGCCCCCCCCCCTTCCAAAAAAATGATGTGTAGACCATCGCAAAAGCACGAAAGATCAATGGATACCACATAAAAAAATAAGCTCGAACTGCACCGTAAAGATAAGCCTGAGGAGGTGATGTTGCAAGGAAAGCTTGCTGCCTGCCAACAGGGCGCATGTCTTCTGTGCCCACAGTGTTCAATATATCCAGTTTACATACGACCTCGTTTGAATTAAAAGATTACAAATGTATGTTATCTTCCAGGTGAAATGCGGAGAGTTCGATATGGGCAATAATTCGATATACCCATGTTTGATATAGCGAGGTTTGACTGTACGAGTTATTATATGCATATTTTACAATGAAGTGCAGCTTCCTGGTGGTGTGGACTTCCCCTGAAATGACTGGCTCACATCATGCTGGCTGTGTGCCACAGTGAGACCACTTTTTCAGATGGGGTTCATACAGAAGAATGTCTATTAGTTTTGAATACTTCAAAATTTTGGAAACTTTTAATCCATCTTGAAGAAAATTTCAGTATGGTAATATTCATTCAAATATTCACACAAGCCCAGTAATCCCAGTAATAACAATGTTCGCTGTAAAATTAATACTTAGCACATGATTCATTAATCATTTAACTTGCAAGTTTGTCTGAATATTTGTGGCTTTTACCGCGTATCCAGCCATGGCCGAAATTCGGGAACATTCAAACATGCACACTGAATGTGCTCTGAATAAGAAAAATAGTCTTGGCACAACTGCCAAGTATACTGTGTCACAGAAGTGGTTGAAACATCTGTTCATATTAATCGTCTAATGTTTACAATGCATTTGAACAGGCAGGCTGCTTTCAGCTTTTCAGACACTATGAAAGGCAGAGCCACACTTCCACTCCTTAAGGAGGTGTGGGATAGAACAAGTGACCCAGCTGGTGCCCATGGTATATCCTTTAAAATAAGCACAGGTTGTTTCCTGATGTAAACTCACTGTTGAAATTGAGTAGAGTAAGCAAGCACCGGTAGCATGTGCTATAAGATGCTGTTGATCAAACTCGAACTGCAGCTCGAACAGAACAATTTAACAATTCCCTCACCTTGATTACTCTTCGTGGCTTCTCAGGGTTGTTGGCATCCAGGTAATTGATGAATCCTGATAGAGACACCGAGAGCAGGTAGTCTCCTTGCCAAAGGCAGCTCACTTGTTGGTCCATAACATCCGCACCCATGACAAATTCACTGCATTACAGTAACAACTATTAAGAAATATGGGGCGACGTTTTACTGAAATCTAATTTTTCATTCCACTCCTCTCTCATGTCCACAAACCATCTGTGACCAATTGTGTAGCAGCATCCAAGCCAATGACTGGCAAAAGGAGATGGCAGAAAATGAAATTCATTAGCAAACCTCAGTTACAGCCCATAGTTTATTACAGAGAAAATACAGGGAACTGTTCATGAAAACTTCCTTCACTCAGTATCTCTATGAAGGTTAAGCAGCTTACATGGTAGCAAAGCAAATGGTAGGGGAGCATGAATGCCGTTTTTTTAGACTTATTCAAATATAATTCAAGCAGCAGCAAACATTAACTAATATTATAGGGGATACGTATTCATAATGCATTGCGATCTGGCAACATTGGGTGCGTCCACCATGTGATTCGGCATGCAGTCGCAGAATCATCTGCTAGCACTAGCATTAGGAGATGTTGGGAAGCTTTTGCTGATGGTGCTTTAGGGCCAAGAAAATGCAGCGGTTTCCTGTGGCATACAGCTATGAAAGATCAGTGGAGCTTACTGTGCTCCCAAAAGTCGACAAGGACAGAATAACAAAGCCTTGAGCTCTTAAATACCTATCCAGGAAGCAGCTGCTACAGATGTACTGTTTTGCAAAGGAAATTTATGCCGAAATTTCTCCTTTTGCAATGTGGACTTCAAGTCCGAGGTATGCATGTATGAGGAAATTCTTGGTTGTCGAAGAGGTCCGAGTGTAAAGTGTCTAAGCTCATATGACAACACAATGTCCTCGGTTTTTACCACAAAGATTATAAACATGCGCCAGATGTTGAAAGCATACTGTTTCTGAGTGACACCTGTGCTGTTTTCCACCACTCACTTCTCCAGCCACAGGCATCTCCATCCTTCACAGTTGCGTGTTTGATGTTTTCTTGAAAGAAGCAATGCATGGACACATGAGAAGTGTGCCAAGAACGTCTCAGAAAAATCAGACTATCATGTTTTGAAGTTTGCGCGTCTGGCTGGTGTTATTTTGCCACTGATGCACTATAGTTCCCATTAGCCACATTACATCTGTTGACGTGAGCAGACGGTATTCTGAGAGGCTTAGTGTATGTAGCAGATACGCATGTCGAAGGATGAAAATTTATTGCCAGCACAGCCAGGTCCCCACCACATTTTTGTTAGTAAAGCATGGAGGGGTGCTTAGCAGTGAAGGTTGTTGATAAAATAAGAAAAATGTTGCTCGACAAGGTCGCCTCCACCGCTATCTTTCTTTGCAGCTTTATTTTGCGAGGAAGGATAGTATAGAGAGGGAAATACAGGACTTGAAAGGAAGAACACGACCACCATGTTGCTATACATGCAGGTGCGCCATATATCTATCAGCTTTCAAAGTGCTTTTAAATTTTTTTTGGCTCTAATCTTATGGCCGCCAAACAGCTGGTGAGGGGCGATGTAGCTGCAAACTGGCAACAATGATCTGCTGCAGCTGTAGGGCACGAGTGCACCAATGGACAGCCGAAACTTGGCTGCAAATACTTAGAGCTACTGATCATATATATTCACATGAAAAAGACAAAATAAGAACAGAGCGGAGAGAAACGGAGGGTAAAATTTTTGAAGTTATTCAATTATTGCACACCACCGATGCATGCATACGCACATGAGGTTTGTGATGACATATACAGAATCTAGTTTTTGCAAACGTTGATTCATAGTGCAGACAGGAAACCTACAACTTGTGATGCGTGTTTCGTTTCTTTTGCTAATGACGTGATGTTCTTACCAGTGCATGTTGCACAAGTTTTCGGAGACGCACAGTATATGCACACTGCTTTGAACAATGTGTATGCTCAAGCCATGCTGTCGACAGATCCTTATTTAGTATTCTGACGTTAAAAATCTAGCAAAAATGCACGTCTCTTAATCTGTCAGTGCTTTTGTAGCAGAGAAAGCAACTCATATTCACAGGATAAAAGAAACTCCACTAAACAGCACGTTTACATGTGTTGACCACAGTTCTGAACACACGCAATGCTAATATCCTTTATGAGACCACTTGCGTGGTGGTGACAAGTCTGTTTTTTTGTCAATCAAACAATCAAGGTATTTGTTTAAAAGAGAAAAGAAAGAGCAGGCGCGAAAGAAGGAGTAGGATCGCGAGCACGTGGCACGTGTATTCTTCTTGGTTTTTCTCTTGGAATAAACGCATCGTGGCGTCTCGCTGCTCGGCACTCTTCAGGCGTATTGTCTTCCGCCGCCCTTCGAAGCCTGGTTATTATCCATCGAAGTCCTCGGACTTTACAGTATTTGGCTAAAACCAGTGTTGCGTTGTTCCCAGCTGCTACAGATACACACTGCGTGCACAGCGGCAGGTAGCAGTGGGAAAACATCATGGAGCGATGCACAAAAGCAGGTAGCAGCCAATACAGGCTGGAATAGTCCAAAAGTTTTGGTTTCTGGTGACACTTAGAGAGATGATGCTTACGGAGATGTTGGCAGATGGCACTTTCCATTTTGAATATTCCCTATTAAAAGCTTGTTTTGCAATAAATGCAGAATGACGTTTCCATGCCTCCCATATTTATATCTGATGCTCCCACACTTATAACTACAGCATTAAAAGCACACAGCATTAACATTACGAGCAAACAAGCAGTTTCATCCCGTCTACAGGGCTCTTCAGAAGGCATGAATTATCTATTATGTTGCATTTATTTGGATGAAGTTTAGACATCAAAATATCTACAAACTATTCGAAATCGTATTCATATTTACAAAAAGCAAACATTCTATTCGTTATTCAATATTTTCTAATACGGTCAATTCCAGATATATCAAACTCGGATATATCTAATTATTGGCTATATCGAACAGTTGAAAAATCCTTTGCAAAATCCAATGCAAAAGTATAGGGATGGTGCGCATGCATATCGAACACCCGTTGATTGCCGCATTTCATATACAGAACTTTGACCTTCGCCGAACCCCTCAAATTCGCCGAACCCCTCATGAGTTGAACATGTCTCAATGGCGCTCTAACATGTTGCGATCCATTTTAGCGCGAGATTGTGTCAAAAAACACGGTGTCATTGCGTTGCTTTGGGTGGTTGCGCACCATGTGTCAGCGTAATAACTTGTCTACTGCACCAATTTTAGATCACAATGCAGAGCAGCAGCATTTTTGAAGAAAGGGTGACAGGCAAAGGCACCAAATAAGCTGATACAAGGCGGCTGTGGCTCAGGCAGACTGCACCAGCAGTGTCGACTTGCATCAATGCATGTACGCATTCCGATGGTTGTCCTTGTACTACCGCTTGTAATTCACAAAAGCATTGCCTTCGAGATTTCAGGCCACATGAGATCATCTGTCATCTTTACGGTGCCAATCTCGAAGGCCATGTTTTTGTTAGTTGCAGATTGCAGCAAAGCCATAAATGCCATCATCAGCGCCCAGTTAATGTTTGTTTTGGCAATTTGGTGCCTTGTGGACTTGTTGCGTGCGTCTCTTTTGCTCGTGATCAACCTGTTGGAACGTTAAATCCATTGAAGTGAACATGGACTTTCTTGGGACTGGTTCTTTAGGCTTGTCAGGTGAAGCTTCGCTGTGAAATGTTTCAGTAAGCGTGCTTTGTGGTGACATTGCATGAGTGACATGGCGAAGTAGTGACATCACACCGCTGACAACGGCATTGGGTGCCTCGACGAATTTCGTGAGTTATCAACGTTCTTGGATGTCCTCTCGATCAGGCTCACACCAAGCGATTTCATTAGCACCAATGACGATGTGCGAGCTGTTTCTGACTGCACCAATCCTGAAATAGTAGCTGACGCTGCCAGTACCGAGGGATCGGACTCAACCAGGGCCTGCTAGCATGGTTAATTCGAAGATTTTGGATGCTATGTGGCAAAACCCACTCCCAATTTTGCCACAAAACACAGGAACAACATCCCTTTGGAGCCACTAGGCAATTATTGATTTCTGGGGTTTTACGGGTCAAAACCACCATATGATTATGAGACATGCCGCAGTGGAGGGACCAGCAATTTCAACCGCCTGGAGTACTTCCATACGGCAATGCCCCACAGCGATGTTGATTTATAAGCAAAGCCTCCAAGCCTCGTTGCTGCCAGAAAAAAAAAAAAAAAAGAAAAACAGTATGCTTCACGAGGCACCTAGGAGAACAGCTAAGATGCCTACATGAAGAGGATACGTGATTCACTGCAACAAAGGGGGCACCATTGGGCATCATGTGCTCCTAGCAGCATCAGCGGGCCATGATGCAACCATCAACCTGTTCTTTTTCAAAAGAGGAATAAAGTAATAAAGGCTCGTCTGACATAATTTGTAATGTACATCTAATTGGAATTGCTCTGGCAACTTGTGACTGATACTGGCGGAGTGTCTTCCTGCTACATCTGCTTAAAAAACTTAGTCGTAATACTCCAAGGGTCACGTTTTCCCAAGAAGCAAACATACTTAATTCAATCATAATAGCCTTTATATTAATATTTCCCCCATTTTCCCAGAACAAATGGGCGAATGATCGCATCATGGCACACTGACAGTGCAAGGAGCATGCGACACTGTCCGCATGCAACCACTGTGTTTCAGTGAAGCCTGTCTTCACGGGTGAGCATACTAGCTGTCTGTAATGTGTAGCTTGATTTCAAGGGTTTCACGTCCCAAAACCACCATATGATTATGAGAGATGCTGTCGTGAAGGGCTCTAAAAATTTCGACAACCTGGGGTTCTTTAACGTGCACTGACATCGCACAGTACACGGGCCTCAACATTTTGCCTCCACCGAAATGCAACCTTTGAATCAGCGGCCAAGTACCATAGCCCCTAGACCACCATGGCGGGGCAGCCAGCAAAGAGATTTCTCTAATTTTCATAACCTGTCAGCAGGTAGCTGCACTGATACATGGCACATTAGGAACCTTAAACTGCACATGCACTTCATGCTCTTGTTACTCTGCAGCTGTGTGATCAATCTGATGCAGAATTGACATGTTGCTTTGCCAGCCCCTGGTCAGCCAAGCCAAGCTAGGCCACAAAAAACATACCGTATTTACTCGCGTAATTTGCGCACTTTTTTTCGCGATTTTAGAGCTCCGAAAAGGGGGTGCGCAAATTATGTGGATATTTCGCGAACACGTTTGAAATAACGTGTAATATAATGCAACTAGCGCGGTAACTCTTTTGGATACGATCTCACGTACCACTGCAAAACGCTGGTGTAAGGGAATATGGCTGCTCCAGGGACACTTTTGGCAGTCCGTTCGCGTTGAGAGCGCAGCACGTTGAACTGTTTACGAGCCGCCCACTGATGGCTGCCGAGATTGCGCACGCGCCACCGCTATCTCGGCAGCCATGCGATCGCTCGGCAGCCGAGCGACACTCCCCCCCGCCCCGCCTCGCATCTTTTCATGCTCAATGCTCGTTAAAGACGGGCGGGGCCTTTCCGCCCCGCGATCGGGGTGATGTTATCACATCCGCCCTCCCAGCGACAGAGATAGGCCAGGCTCGTTTGATCTCTGCTTCAGCCTTTTTTGTCGCCCCCGCTCGCATGCTTTTATTCTAGCGACCGTACTTTGGGCTTCGGGGGCTTCCGGAGAAAAGAATCGGAAAAAGGGGCATTGCACTCGCAGCTCCTTTTGCGTATGACTGCGCTCGCTTGCACAGCGAGGGGCACGTCCACGCAGCTGCTCAAAGTCTCTCCGTGCGTGCGCGCCGGCGAGCTGGGAACGAGGAGCGCAAAATATGCGCGGAATTTTTTTTTTTTTTTTTGCAAAGCTGGCTAAATGTTAGGGGTGCGCAAATTATGCGAGGGCACAAATTATGTGGGTAAATACGGTACATGTTAAGAATGGGCCATATCAAGATGCTCTTCTTGAGTATCTTTTGGAACTAAAATACAATTAACTGTGAGCAATTAAACATTTTCTAAGCAATAACCAATATTTTCATGCATACTGCACTTTTGATTTCACTGTATTAGTAAAACACTCAGTGGCATGAAACGTCACTAAGCTTCATGTTTTCACCTAGAGAGCACAGGTGGACAGCACTGCGTAACCTAGTGAGTCTGCTCCTGTCACCAACTCCTGTCATGTGGTTCACCACGTCACACCACTACAGTGATACATTTTCAGAGCTCAACTACTTTCGTTCTCCCAGAATACATGGCCCCTGGCAGCATACTTACCTCCCTACATTGCAGAAAGCAAAATTTTGATTGATGTAAAACCCTATCGCAGTATAACCTTTGAGAGGACACATATTGTACACTACTACCAGGTTTGGCCCATCCGCACCACTGGCGGATCTGACCTATACAGTAGACTCCCTTTAAGACGAACTCGAGGGGACCACGACAATTTGTTCGTCTTATCAGAAGTGCCTCCAAGAATGGATTGGCCATGTGCCCAGGTGGATCCAAACATCTTACTTCAAAAAGTCAATCAAGTAGACTTGCAAATGAGAAAAAAATACAAATGAAATCATATTTTTACCCAACTTGAAAACTGTCTTCATGCACTGGCAAGCAGCCATAAATAACATTTCACCTAATGATTTCAAGTATCCTCCAGTACCTCCCATATTATTCGAAAGCACTTCAAGCACCTCTTCAGTGAGCATGTCAGTTGTGTTGCCAGTCAATGCATTAGGCATTGTGGTGCATCTATGAGGATATTCACATATGCATTCTTGTCCACGAGGATTCCTTTAGTGCCCAGACTAGAAACTAGGTGTCTTTCTTCAGCGCAGTTTTCCTGCACTTGACCCATGAGGTGCTGATCAGCCAAAAGGTCTAATGTGTACACTTTGTTGTGGATAAAAAGCAGCATGCACTTTTTTATATCTGCCCCCTTTTTCTTGCCTCTTTGTGGGAGCCCAGGTCCTCCCTTTTTGTTTTGTTGTGCTTTGCTTTACTCTGCTCTACTAGTTGGGGGCAAGGGGGGGGGGGGGGAGGGGAAGGGGGGCAACTTTATTCAAGTACCCAGAGTCTCTGTGTAAGCCCTCTTGGATTCTTTTACCTTGTTTTCCTTTGTACTCTATCCCTGTAGGTGCTGAACAGGAGGTGGGGAGACAACAAAAGGACCCAAGAAGGCAGGGTGCCCCTAGCACTTGGGGTTCCCAACAATAAAACTGTGTAGTTTTATTGCTGGCACCTAAGTGGCTTTGCTTACTTAGTCTTTGGTTCTTTTGTACTCTCCTTGGTGGGGAGACAACAAATGAACCCAGGTGCCCAGTGCTTGGGGCCCTCTACAATAAACTTGGGGAGGCTGTCCACAGCACTGGGAAAGTTCCTCTTAACAGAAGGTTACCTGTGAGGGGGTTCGTCTTAAGAGGATTTCTTCTGCACTGAGCCTATGGGAAACCAAACAAACATATCCACTTTGTTTGTTATATCCGAGAATTCGTTATAACCGAGTTCGTTTTAAAGGGAGTTCACTGTATTAGAAACAAAGGTTAACAGCGCAGAAACAATATGAACTAAAGAAAAATGAAGGCAACAGATGAACCACTCATTTGCTGCATTCATTCCTCTCCTTTAGTCCCTGTTGTTCCGTGCTGTTAATAGCATTTAACGTATATCACCAACCTGCCCAAGGAATTACACACCTACCTAGGTAAAAGGCCAACAGTGCAGCACTTATCTGCACAATGGCACCAAGTAAAGGAAAACAAGAATAGTGTGATATTCAGTTGAGACAAAAAAGAAGACTGTTGTTGAAGAGTAAGTCACAGAACATATAATATAAAAGTTGATGGAGGAATGTTCAACTACAATGAAACGAACATATACTGATATAAAAACTGACAGAAATGATAAGCTGGGCAATCCTGCAAAGGAGTTGCTGCTTGACCAAAAACAAAAAGGTGCAATCAAGAGATTAAAAAGTCAAAAACTGAACTTTTTCCCCTTAAGTTTCAGCTTTAGATTACTCCCTCTGGATTCCACAAGAACTGTGCTCCACAACTCTGAAGAACACAGAAACACTTACGTGACAACTGATAGTGTGCTTGCATCCCAGATCTTGCATGTTTTGTCCCCAGATGCAGTAAGGATCTTGGTGTTGTCAGGACTCCAAGACACCTGCAAAACATTGAAACAGTTCAAGCAAACAGAAGAACTATGCACTGAATACCCATTTTTGTCATGCATAAACCACTAATGCTTACAGCGTAAATGCCACCACTATGTGCTGGAGACCCAAATTCACCAACTTTTTCGTATGTGCTGGCATTGTAGAGAAACATCTGCAAAGGGAAAAAGGCATTTCGGCTCACAGCAATAGAAAAAAACTACTGTTCGAAAGAATTATGCATGCATTATACTATGGCAGAGATAGACTAGGCTGACCTTTCCATCAAAGCCTCCACTTGCAAACAGTTCGCCATTAGGTGAAAATCGAACTGACTGGACAAAGCGAGCGTGGTCCTGAGGATGAAAAACACCAGGGCACTTTTTTTAAAAGCGGTACAATACTGCTTGTAGTGCATGCAAATAACATCATTTCGACATAAAATTTATGACATCTTACTGTCCTTGTTATCCACATTAATCCAAAGTGAAAGAAACATAACCAAAGCTGACTGGCATAATTTCATCACACAACCTCTTAATCAGTCTAAAGTTGGCTATAAGGAAGGTAACAAGTATATTTCTACTTCAGTAATAAGTCAAACCTTGTTAATTAGAACTTCAAGGGGGCAAAAAGCCTGTTCATATTAACCAGAGTTCGAACTAGCACAGGTTCTGCTAATTAGCAGTACAGCATGCACTTCCAATATTAGAAACGCTTGTGCGATAAGGTAGGCTGTACTTCACATCCCTTAATTAGAGTGCAGTGTCAATAAATACACACTGCAGAAATACAGCACATGTAAAGGCAAGTTCAAGATGTGAACCTGAAGCAGGCATGCATTTCTGCACTACAAAATGTGGCGTGAAGGAAGCACCGCTCACAGTATGACACCCATGCCCAATAGCACGAATAGGTATACGCGCGCATGAAAGCGCCAACCCCCAACATCATCTAGGCGAATAATACATTGGGCCTGAACAGACCACTGCATGCAGCACCAATCGTTCCATCCTTCGTGGCAGTGTGCATGCAAGAACGCGAGAGGCTATTGCTGTAGCGTGCACGCAAAAACACAACAGGCCATGCTACGTATAAAAAAGCGTTTATTCACACAGCTCCAGCATTAAAATAAAATCAGTTATCTGTGATTGGGTGCACCCTTCTTCAGATACATCTTACTTTGCCAGGACCAATGTACCAGTTCGAATTATGCGGCGGTTTGAATTATGCAACTTCGAATTAACGAGGTTCGACTTATTCTGTCCTCTCTTTAGCTAATCAAATGGCAAAATCAAGCAACAATGGCAGCATAGGTGTACAAAGGGACAGACCGATAAAACACACAAACTGAAGAACAACACAACAAAACAACCATTTTTCAACAGTTTTTTGCCAAATGAATATGTTTTAACAAATCATATGATAAAATGTGCCTGACATCTGAAGGCAACACAGGAGCTAAGGACAGTAGTGCATTGATTTACGGAATTACAGGAGATATATCATAGTGAAAGCTGTGTCACTGAAAACTTAAGAGCTTAAGGGTGCTAGTGAAACTAGTACATCAGAAAATGTTGAAGGTAATGCAGGCTAGGTGTCACCACAATGAAACAAAATACGCAAGACAAAAGAAATGCATCAGTTACACTACAATGCTTGCCAAAAGGCCCAATGCCACGTAGCAGAGATGATACGTGTACTAATTGGAAATGCCATATTCCCGCCCAATCATATGAATAGACATCACATGAGCATGCTCCGAAGCCTGCACAATTTAGTTTCTTCCATGGCTTTACATAGCACAAGTGTAAGCATTCAAGCATCATGTAAACATACATTAAAAGCACCACGTATGCAACCAACACAAGAGGCCTTCACTCTGCAGTGGGTGTAGACAGGTTGATGATGATGATGATCAAGCCAAATTCCATACCTGTCTATTCTCTACATGCACAAAAGCTTAAAGGGGCTCTGCAGCACTTCTTGAGCAAAGTCAGAAAGCAGCGCTGTAAGTCGTGGAGCTCCTATGAACATGTGAGCTAAATATTATTGCACACACCAGTGAATTCATAATTTGGCTTCAAACACAGCTGGAAGGCGCACACTCTTCCTTCAATAAATGAAGTCACTGGGGGCACCAACTAAATCGCCTAAGGCAGAAGTAACATTGTTTGATTTCATTGTCATGGAAAGGACATCTGCTGTGCTTATAGTAGACCTGTTCAAAACACTCATGCCAGCAAGGAACATAGAATGCCTGCATGGCTCCAACACCAAGCCAAATGAATTGAGCAACCAAGTGTACCCACCCTCTTTTTTTATATATTTAGAGTAAAATGCGCTCTGTGTCTATGGGGAGCGTCTAACCCTCCGCACACGAGTGAAATGTAATTTCAATGTTGGAACAGCATGAGAACACATTTCCTTTAAAACTGTGAACATAGTGAAGTGAGCACCATGCCTTCCAGCGATAATATTCAAGCTGCAATTATCAAGGAAGGTCCCTCTTCACCACAATGTTTCCACTCAGCTTAGATAGCAGAGGTAAAAATGCTCTGCCTAATGCTCCTTTCCTACTTTTTACACTGCCTGCAATGCATTGTGGTAAAAGGTTGGTCTGACAAAGATCCCGAAGAATGATGAAACAGTGGCAACAGGGCAGGGGTAGTACACATTAATCACCACTAGCTAGGTGTGCATTTAAAGTGGACTTTCACTCTGTCATAATATGTGATCACGAACAATCACCGCTGTGGCTTGTGCCTAATGACTGTCACAGAGGTCTGGGATGTGACAGCCTAAAAGGTGACAGCACAGGGAGCTCGTGAAACTGTTTATACAAAACTGTTGGCTTCCATTTCGATTCAGAATAAAAATGTTTGGCACTCATGTTCACGTTCAAACAGGCCCTGAAACTCCACAGAAAGGCTTTAACCTGCCTCCTACACAGAGCGTGTTGTTCTATGTAGGAAGTATCACGAGACAGAGCTGTTGGCTATGTGTGTTTTTTTTTTTACTAGTCTTCTGTATCTTGCACTGCTTTTAATTCTGGTAGGTCAAACCAACTCAAGTATCAACATTAGCAAGATTATGTCACTGCTAAAGTCTCACTGCCACTTAGTCTGTTGCCTGTGCATTCTAGTGCACATAGCATAAATTATACAATAAATCAACAAATTCAAAAACCACAACAAGATAATGAGGCATGCCACAGTGGAGGACTCTGGTATAATTTTGACCACCTGGGGTTCTTTAATGTGCACCTAAAAATACGTACGTACGTACGTAAGTAAGTAAGTGTGTGTGTGTGTGTGTATGTGTGTGTGTGTGTGTGTGTTGCTTTTCGTTCGCACTGAAATGCGGCTGCCGTGGCCAGGACTTGATCCCCCAACCTTGAGCTAAGCATAGCAAGGCAACACTTAGCCACTAAAACACAGCAGGTAGTGCAAATTCACAATAAGTACCACAATCTCAATGCAGACCATACTGTTAATTATATATTAACGTTTGCTGCTTCAAGAAGCAAAAGCATAAACACTGTGAAAGGGAGGATATGTGGTCCTACCAACATCATCACTTTGAGATATTTAGTTAGATGGATCATTTTCTCCCTATCATCAACCTTTCTCAAACCTCCCAGCTTAGGACTGATTTATGACAAATGCTATGGTCATCACGATGCAGTTAACATATCAATGGAATATGAAAGGCTCCACACTGAGGATTGTAAGTAGCAGAACGTCATCAGGTACTCTTTAGGCCATAGGTTCTCAAAGTAAGGCTTGCAGAGCCCCTGGATTCCATGGGCCCCACCCTGAGGTTCCACAAGGCACCAGTACATTTTTGCTGGTTCCATAATCGCTAGACACATTTCCTGCATGTGATCAACCTGAAGGTTGGCTTCACTGCACCATAGAGACGCTATGACATGAAGCCCCCTTTTCAGTAAAAATTCTGCAATGCCATGAAGCCACACTTGCTGGTGAACATGGATATGTTCACTGCATTACGACATAATTTTATGAAATTCATAAAGCAGAGTATAAATTATAAGGCATACTGCATTTGTTTTTTACAACTTGCACTCGCCTACTTATCAAGCCATACCATGCCATTCAATATAGCATTGAAATAATTTGATATTTCTTCACATTGACTGCTACACTGCTTTGTACCAAAAAAAAAAAATTATAATCACTAAAGCCTAGTTCTTTATTGCTAGTTTTTGCAAAATGATGTTTAGAAGTGATTAATAATTTCTGGGGTCTTACATCTGAAAACCACACTATTATGAGAGATGCTGTAGTAGGCGGCTCAGGAAATATGAACCATCCGGGGTTATTTAATGTGCACTGATACTGCACAGTACACAGTTCTGTGAGTCAATATACCAAGGCAAAACATTTCCTCACAAATATGCACACATAAGTCACTCTCAAGAGCCCATAAATTTTCATCTAATGTGCAAAACACATTTGCATCACTTGCAGGACTTCAGTACCTCTGCAGCTGTATCCATGAAACTGCTACACAGCAGGCAGTTTAACAGCATTCATGACAACACCTAAAATAGTGCCTGAGTGACACAGTGCGACAACTAGAAGAGAAGCTCAGGGGAAGATGGATGCTTGAATCGATGAACAAATCGCAAGGTACGATTTAAAACAGGGAATGTCGCGGGAGCCAACGTTTCGACAAGCGGACTTGTCTTCGTCAGGGCGGCAACTGCCTTCTCCAGCGCGCGTTTATGTACGCCTTTGCACACTCTCCCCCGTCCTCAGAAAGAGAGGAGGAGAAGAGCAGCACGTGCGAACACACACACACACACACACAAAAAAAAAAGGGGGGGGGGGGTTGGTGCAGGGGTATTTGGGTGACAGGTGTTAGCGTGACTAATATAAATGGCAAGAGCGAAAGCTTCCAGAGAATCCGCTCTTTGTACATATCTTGCAAATGCATTGTGTGCACAGGGCTAGAAAGCAGGGTGGAAAAAGGAACACAGGCTCGGAACAGAAGTTACTCCTATGTCATGTGTCCCCCCCTCCACCCTGTACCACCTGCCCCGCACCAACAATGCATTTCAGGGAAAGCTTGGGGCTAAAAAAAGGTAACTACACTGTTTAACGTCCTTATTCTCCAAAGTAAACCCTCAGCGCACCGCCTGCGTAATAACTTGCTCCCGTCCCAGATGTAAGACTTGCAAGCATATTCAAAATGATCTTAAAGTAAAAAGCACGGGAAGTGACTATGTCCATCATGTAAAATCAAGTTTCACTTGCACTAGTTCGAACGTTATTTACATGTTGGAATGTTCACTCTGTCACAAGCAGTACGTCGGCAAAACTGGTCAACCAATTAATGTTAGATTAAACGGGCACCGCGCGGACACCGCGAATAACCTGCCGAAGGCAGTGGCGCAGCATTTTAATATGACAGGTCATAATTTCGATGAACTGAAACTCTACATACTCCAAGGAAACTTCCGCTCGCCGAGGGACAGAAAATACAGGGAATCGTATCTCATATACAGGTTCAATACTCTCCAACCTACAGGCATAAACCTTTCAAAGGGAACTCTTGAGTCCATTAGATACGGTAGAGTGTTAACAAAGACGACAAAAGGTTGAGGTATGCACAAGCTAACAATGTTTCTCCCAGAAAGTCTACTTTCAGGTGCTGAGCCCGCACCCAGTTCCAGGAGAACAAGGACGTTAAACAGTGTAGTTACCTTTTTTTAGCCCCAAGCTTTCCCTGAAATGCATTGTTGGTGCGGGGCAGGTGGTACAGGGTGGAGGGGGGGACACATGACATAGGAGTAACTTCTGTTCCGAGCCTGTGTTCCTTTTTTCCACCCTGCTTTCTAGCCCTGTGCACACAATGCATTTGCAAGATATGTACAAAGAGCGGATTCTCTGGAAGCTTTCGCTCTTGCCATTTATATTAGTCACGCTAACACCTGTCACCCAAATACCCCAACCCCCCCCCCCCCTTTTTTTTTTGTGTGTGTGTGTGTGTGTGTTCGCACGTGCTGCTCTTCTCCTCCTCTCTTTCTGAGGACAGGGGAGAGTGTGCAAAGGCGTACATAAACGCGCGCTGGAGAAGGCAGTTGCCGCCCTGACGAAGACAAGTCCGCTTGTCGAAACGTTGGCTCCCGCGACATTCCCTGTTTTAAATCGTACCTTGCGATTTGTTCATCGATACAGTGCGACAAGAAAGCAAAATATTGCAGCATATGAGAGCATAACTTCTGATATTTTTAAAAGGCTTTTTGGTACAAATGGCTGTTTATTGTCACTAAGTGTGTATGAATATTCCAAATTTCAAGTATAAATCAAATATTTTTCTTATTTGAAGAATACGTGATTCGGAAAATGCATATTCGGATATTCCTCAATATTCGGCCATGGCTGATATGTGGTAATTGCAGCAAATATTTAGACATCTTATTTTCGAAGTAACAAATTACATCTATGTATTTCAGTTCGTTTCGACACGGATTTACAATTTCAGAAATTTGAGAGTGCTAAACAGATGCACACATTTTTCCGCATGTAAGATGCCTGTAAAGCTAATTTCACTGCAGCACCACTCACTTTGCCGTGAAGCCACACTTAATGGTGAAGTATGTACTCCAATTAAACCTCTTTGGGTCTTAGAGAGGTTTTATATAAGCTAGTATTGGCTAAGTATGGTAAGTTTTAAAATATAATGTACTTTACCGTTTCTAGATTGCATGTATTGCTATTCAAATCCTAGTGGTATGTTCTAATTTGTTTTGCAATGATTCTGTATAATTACTTTTCACTGCAACTTTGTTTCAAACCAATACCGCGATATTTACATAAGCCAACTTTCACAATTCATTTGTGTATAATGAGCACTTGATAGCAGCACATTTTACTGAATTTAAAGTCACTAGTGTACGTTACAGCTCGTTACCTCTGTTGAAAGGAGCATCTTCTCATACTGTACACAGAACAGTTGGTCTGTGTATAAAACATATTTATAGTATAAGCATCCATAATATGTTATCAAAGCAGCCTCTATGATTTAATCTTTTAAGTGCACAAATAAAGGATTCTTTCTTACAGAGGAGAGATTTAAAGTACTATGTTTCATTCTCCACATGCCTGGTAACTATTCAAATTATTTCAATTCAAAATTATCTGACCCAGCAGAATACTCACTTTGAATCAAAATATTACTATTTGCACATCTCCAATTAATGTGTGCCCATTTTAAACCTATTAGTTAAAACATAATTAGCATGAAAGGTATTTTCTGCCATAATGGCTTGTCCTAAGCCTAATGGTTACCGTGTACCACAATCACCTTTTGTCAAAAAAAAAAAAAGGGTCAACTGTGCCCCTCAGTAATGTTACCCAGACAATATTGTGTGAAAATATGTCTATGTGAAAGCATTACATTGCATTGCTACATAGCATAGAGAGACTTTCTGAACGTGCTAAATGGTCAAATTTCATCATTAAAGTATTAATGAGCATATTACCCAGACTTTTTTCAATTTGTTAAGGTACAGTGAAATTTTACACCATCAATTTGTTTCGAAAGAGTAACAAAACTTCTGTTTTGTTAAACTTCTGTTTAACAGAGTAACAAAGAGTAACAAAACTTCTGTTTTGAAAGAGTAACAAAACTTCTGTTTTGTTACTCTTTCGTACAAATTTATGGTGCTGAATTTCAATATTCGCACACCCTTCATTTTCACCCATCCGTGCTCCTTTTGAGGACAGTCGTGCCACCATCCTCATTATGTGCCACCAATGTTGCCAATTGCAGTACGACTATTCATACATACAAAAGTACACACATACATACACACAAGTCATACACACAATTATTCATACACACAATTAAGTGTGCAAAGGTAAAAAATGCTGCACTTGACTGTAGGTCGACCCTCAAAAAATCAAAAGTAAAAAGAAGTGGTGGTATAGTTTCGGTTTCGATTGTAAGTCAGCCCCCCAACTTTGGCTTTCAAATTTCAACAAAATGGGACAACTTACACTCCATGTCAATGTGGTAAGCTCAGCGTAAATTTTTTCATTGAAGTCATTAGGAGAAAAAGAGCCCCCTTTAAAATTATGTGAAAAGTCATCGAATTGTGTGAAGTGTCACTGAGTGATGTCTTAGCACAGAGGTTCAGCACAAAATTCAAGAAAAACAATGGGGGGCCTCATTTTCTTCACTTGAACCCTTATATGATGGAGTGTACATGGGCTTGAAATGATACTTCATACACACAATGTCGCTCTTCATGTCCTATTAAGAGTCTGCAAACCTTTTTAATATCGACAGCCTGATAGTCAAAAGGCTCTCAACAAATTTTTGCATGAGAAATGAATGGACAAACGACTTTGAAGAGTCTTGAGCCGCGCAAGTGGTTCAACCATCATCCTCATCTTCATAATCCATGTCATCTCTTTCTTTCTACACCTACTTCCCTTCCTTCAACACCAAGTAGCAAATCAGAACAATGATTCAGGCCGACCTCTTGGCTTTTCTTTCATAATTTCTCTCTCTCTCTTTTCAATAAATCTAAAACCTGTATATTCCATGACAGTGATGAAAATACTGCTGGCACGTTACAGTACAATTTTAACAGCAAAAACATGAAAAAACTTCAGTGCACTGCGACTGGAACATAATAAAGCACACACACCACACACACAAAAAAAATAATAAAAAAACCGTACAGAGTGCACATTTCTTCTATGCTGAGTAAAGCACATAACCTGACATATACAATAAATTTCAGTTGTACATTTAGAACCTTTCACAAACTTCTGCAGAATTTAAAGGGTTGTTATATTTCCTCCTGATGGCTCTCCAAGAAAAGAAAACAATAAGCCAAGTTCATGAACAGTAACAATGGCCTTAGCCAACGTACTAAAGGCAACAGAGAATATCAAATCCAAACAGAAGTTCAGAGAGGGATGGAGCCTTGAAGTAATGAAAAAGTTGTTGAACAAGGAATGTCACTCTTTGTTCATTAACTTTTTCGTCAATAGAACAGCAACACCATTCCCATAAAAATTAAAAACAAATTCTGCACTTACACTGATTGTCAGCTTGTACTTGAAAGGAGGTCCCTCATAGATGCCAACAGTGTTGTCTTCACTGCCAGTGATAATGCGAAAGGGTCGCGTGGGCCGGAAGTCACAGGAATTGATCTGTTTGCTGTGGCCACCAATCTCCCCAACTGAGGTGCCGGTCTCAGCCATGAACACATGGCCAAACCTGCAAGTGCCAACACATCTGTCAAATACTGCCATGCATGAAGCAAGAGCCACGGTCGCTGGATGAAAGGTGCACAGGGTGCGGCCTGCCGCATGCTCCAAAAACGGCGTGAGTGGGCCTAGTTACCCGAGCGACCACTGCGGCGCTACAAAGGGGGATGAATTTCGCTAGCACCTGTGGAAAGAGATGCGCAGTGCACTGCAGAAATTATGCTTGAGCACGTGCATCTTTATGCTACAAGTCAAATTGTCTTTAAAAGCCCACACGTACGTGTGGGCTTTTAAAGAACGAATTCATCAATGCTTTTACTTGAGGCCAGCTGCAACTATTGCAGAATTTTTAGGTTTGCTCTGCCCAAGACGAAACTTCGTGTACCGATTGCTGTCCATAGAAAAAGTTGTCACAGTCATACTTTGCCAGTGTCCTAAAGAAGCGTACTTCTGGAGGTGTCCAAGGCGATAGCCCTACATGTTTCACTGGAAGGTGTCCTTGAAAATAAGTGAGGCTGCAAAATTTACATGAAACATTAACATGGCGTTGAAGAATCAAAAACTCGCATCTCGTTCGTTTGATATATATGAAAACTGGCATGGATATGGTTGATGTAATTGGTCATTCATGATATCAGTAACATGTGTAAAGAATGAGACAGAGACAGCACCCTTTCCGCACCATTGTCTTGCTTCTCTGTGCTCGATTACCATGCACCAGAGCTCCATTGTCCATCGTGAAGGCCATGGTTTGTGCTCGCCTTCACACTCAGCCGTGACTGCAAGTGTGCCAAAAGTGCCTCTGGTGGCCTGCATTGGCTGTGGCGGGGAGGCCGTTCTCGGCTATGCTGCGAACATAGGGACCACGCTCAAAATATCTGGAGGGCGGCCTTGGCTGTTTTACACCAAGTGACATCCCGTGGAACTGGCAATGATGGCTGTGGAGGACAAAACCGAATTGATGGTGGTGGTCGGAAGAGTCGGCGAAGCTGTAACCTTACGCAAAATCCAGTCGGCGACAGCTCTGGTGAGCGGCACTAGCTGTGCTGCACTGGCCAGCTTTTGCACTGTCGGCTGTCTCAATGAGCTGTGAAAGGCACTTCTGATGGACAGCCCTGGATATCTCGACAAGTTTGCATATCTGCTGGCAGGTTACTTGTCACAGGAAAACCGACAGCACGCGTCCAAAACGCTGCACCGCTACCTTTCGCGATAAATAGGATTGACGGCAGTGACAAGAAAGAGTAGCAGTGCATCAGGATCCTTTTCTAGGTATCTGCGACAAGTGCACGATGATACATGCTGGCTGATTTGCGGTGTGATGATGCAGTGTGATTTGAACTTGAGCAGCGTTGTCTCTGTCAAGGTCAACAAAAAGCTTGAACCAATGGGCTTTAACAATAAGCTTCTTGAAGGAGTTGCATCCAAGTAGTGGGGTGCGAGTTCAAGCCATGGGCAGACTTCCACTGCAGTGGCGAGTTTTTGATAAAAGTGGCCTCATGCTCGGTTGAGATATTGCCACTTTCTTGAGGAACATTGCAGGGCCAATCGCAAATGTCAGTACACTCGGCCTTGACTCTCGTGGAAGTGACAGTTTTCTTGACATGCCTCCTTAATGGCATTACCATTACACAGATCAGCAGCAGGTACCTTGGCAAACAAAACTTTTGGTGATCTGCATGGCGTTCAGGGGGAGCCATGGGAGACATAACAGATTGCTGATCATCATCAGCTAACTCGTATACCAGCTGGCCAGGATGACTGATGGTGTAGTTCAAATGACCTTGTTGGAAGGTGGCCTCTTGTAATAGAGTGCTGCTATCTGTGTCGAGGAACACAGGTCAGGTCCAGTGAATCTGTCAGGGCAGGCTGTTATCCCCTGTGCCGAGGATCTGCACTTCGAAGTGACAGCGTCGAGCTGGTGCCCCTCTTGAGCTCTGTCCTCGACAGTAGGATGGCTGGACTCACTGGTGACAGGTTCATGGTGGAGGGTCTTCCAAAAATGGGGATCGATCTGGTGCTCCATTCCTGGCAGGACTGCTGGCTGATGCCTTCATACCTGTGCCATGCTACAGCTGAATTACTAAGGTTGCTGATGGCCACGAGCCATTTGTAACGATCTAACCAGCCACGTTAAATGCCAAGTTACAGTCTTGACCCAGTGATCAGTGCCATCCTAAAATCCCCGGAAGTGTGGTATTTCCCAAGCGCAAGCGGCCAGTGGTGGAAAGGGAGCAGGAGAGGACCCAAAGCTCACCGACACCATGGAGTCAAGCATTTGTGAGAGCTCGCTAGTCACACGCAAGACCTTCACGGCACTCTCATGCGAGCCGCTAAATGTTCCGGTGGAGAGAACAGGGTCCGAGGCAGTCAGGGCACTGATACTGCACGATACCTGCAGCACAGTTGGTGGGAGCCCAGAACACTGTGATGTCAATGTGCTGAGCCTGGTGCACAGTTGTGCAATGGCACTCATGAGCTTGGCTATGCTGTCAGGCGAACACCCTTGTGCACCAGGCATGGTGTTCAGAGATGATACGGTGCCCCCGGTGCTCACACTGGTGGCATCCACAGTGAAAGGAGGGTTCCCAGTAAATTTGTGTCCATGGTGAGCTAGTCGTATGGTACCGCTCCAGTCCAGGGTTGGAGCCATTGAGAAGGCATGGACGCTGTCCTCAGACAGTACAACCATGACTTGTGGCGGTGATCTGGTGGTGGTTTGCCTCAGCAGTGAGGCTTGTCCGGCACTCCTCAGCAGTAGTCCAGGATGCCGCGCTGGTGATTTGTGACTGCGCCAAGTGTAAAGAACGAAATAGAGACAGCATCCTTTCCGCAGGCCAGCTGTTCTATTCTCTTCCCATTGTCTTTGTCTGCTTCTCTGTGCTCTATGCCCGCGCTCCAATTTGATTATGAAATATGCTCGGACAAGAAATGCATTGGGCTGGCAAGCACTTTTAGGAGCTGCATTGAACTGAAAGAAAACACGAAATGGACAACGACCGCCCATGACAGGCACATGCTATCAGACATATTGCTAAGGCACATAGGTCTTACCACATTTTCTCAATTAAGTGACTCAAGTATAAGTGAAGATGACGTGTGCATTTATTATTTTGCAAATGGTTACACAAGGTGGGCATCACGACAAAAAGATATATATATATATTGCATCGCATGCTTAAACCTTTATAATGTATGGCTATAAGTGAGCATTCTGGTAGCCTCATGAATGCACCATTCATTTGAGACCAATTATAGCACACTTGTTTAAAAAGAGAGTTTGACAACCAGAAAAGGGAGGTACGTCATGATAATATTTCTACCTAGTTCATAATAACACTAATTTTTCAAACGTCAAAGAAACCCAGTCAAGAAACAAAGTCAACACAAATTTTTTCCTCGCATACTGAGCATTAGAACACAATAATGATAAAAAGTATGTTTCCAGCTTTTATTATCAAGCATAATGACCCCAACAGAAGAGAGTGAAAAAATACAAACTGTACCACTGACATGGGCCCAATTAGTGAGTAATGCAGGCCTGCTGTGAAAATGCAGTCCTCCAATGACTGATTTGCTGCAGTAGCTGCCACTGGTACCCGCCTTTCCGTCCCCACTCCAGCTGCACATGCAGCTACAAATGCAACTAGAGGAACCTATGTGTGCTCCCATAGAAAACCTCCTCATGCGACAGGCCGCACTGTGTGCACGTTTCATACAGTGGCCATGCAAAAGCACCTGAGGTCACCTTTCACGACCTTCGCCCACCGCCATGATCCTCTGGTTGTCTGGTGACCATGCCAGGTCCTTAACAATACCGACAAAAGGCTGAAACTCATTCTTCAAGATGTGCTCCTTTTGGACTGTGTCCCAAATCCGGATTTTCCCAGTCTGATCTAGGAAAAGAGAAGCAATGATTGTAAGTGAACAAGGAAGACAAGCCGCGCGCTTGTGTTACCAAGCTGTAATTTACAGACATACCAGCGGACGCAATATAGAATCCACTCGGCGAGTACTTGGCGACAGTTGTCATTTGGGAATGCTCCGTGTAAATGTCGCAGAGTGAAGGGTTCTGAAAAGGCAAGCAATGCTGAATGCACTTGATACTTTCTTTTCCATTCGTTTTGTACAAAGCTTGAAATTTTCCTTTTCTTTCCATTTTTTGCTTGAACCCCAAACCGCATAAGTTTTAGGTTATCATAACTTTCGAAACCTGACTTCAGGTTCACAAACCCAGCCCGCCCCCTCCCCCCCCACACACAAAAAAAAAAGACAATTAGTAGAAAAAGAATAATGAATCACACATACCACAACATCTTGCATAGCAATCTTCCATTTGCTCGAATAACCTGACCATTAATGCCAATAACTAATGATGATTTTCTAGCTAATACTGGCATTTACAAGCAGATTAATTGTCTATCAGATTAATTTGTTCCACCACAGATGGCAGGTTTTGCAGTTTTCAGATGTTAAGTTACTTTTGGGTGACAAGGTGCTTTTGACAATTTGCTACTTCCACTGTGCTTCACATGCCCCAGAAACTACTTTCATATGTGGCCTCTACAAAACAACAGCAGCATTTATCATTCCCATCATTATAGCATAACACTTTGCTTCAGACTTCTCCCTGCAACAAGAGCTCTGCAGCTTTGACTGAGTGAAATACTCTATGCTTTATCTGCACGAAGTTAACTGCTATCTGAACATGCAAACAATGCGACTAAAGCCATCCATTCCTGCTGCATTGATTCAATACCTGCGTCTCTCATAATCAGAACTGGTTTTGGGACGTAAAACCCCACAAAACAACAACATTCAATACCTATGAACCACTTCAAAGTACGGTCAAAAGCCATATCACCTTTGAAATTGTTCATGAAAAATACAAGATGCTTATGGCACGATTTGCTTTCGCTTGGCCATAATCCCTTTCAAACCAATCCAGGTCATCCTTTGAATGTAAACGCACAAATCTGATCAGCAGCTTCCACTGTTATGCTAGCTTGATGGCTGAAACTCAGATATGCTTTGTGAACCAAACGTAGTGAAAGATTGTATGCACTTTACATAATAGCTGTGAAGTGAAACAGGCCATGTCTTAGCCTATTCTGAAGTGAAATTCTTGAGGGCAACAACAGACAGAAAGGAGATGCATACATACACATGCACAGGGCGACTGTGTATATCTCCCTTTAGTCTGTTGCACAAAGGTGAAAGGCACTTCATGTCTTTCGCCTCAGAACCAATACGACCAGTTGTCCGTCCAAACATTACATACTTCTAAGCCGTCTGTCCCGCAAACGGTTCCACTGCAATTACATCTGCTGTGTGACTCCTGCTGCAGAATACACACACATGAGTACTAACGGGCCTGCTTCAAGGAGAACAATTCTACTGATATACAAATTTTTAGGGAACAATGGCTATAGTGCAACCAAACCTGATCATCTGCTGGAAGTTACATGTGATACTAGAGAAGCCAAGTGCCAATACTGCAAAACAGTACATTTTATTGGGGCTGCTTGAATAAGTTGGTACAAAAGGTGCAGAAGGTGCACACAGGCAAACAAATCAAGCAATACACAAATGAATGGGCCTGCTTCAAAGGGAACAATTCTACTGATATACATTCTACCGATATAGTGAAAGAGCAGGCCGGTGGGTAGAATGGGACGAGCGTGTGCAGTACACGCTCTCAAACTAAGCCAAGCAGCTACCACAAGGTGCAGTGGCGTAGTTCTGCAGGTGCTCCCATTGTCTCCAAAATTATGCACTCAACTGTACATAGCAGATTCATGTGTTAAAGCTTTTTAGGCCAATTTTGGAATCTTGATGGCATATCAGTATTTCCAGAGCAAAAACCTGCAAGTTTATATCACCTTAAAGCCGAGTAAACAGTTAGTAAACAATTAAACAATTAGAGTGAGGCAAAAAGAACAAACTGGCAATAGAACAAACAAGGACAAGCACCTTTTTTTCTTTAGGAAGCACATAATTATATACATCGCACAGCTACTGAGCCATGTATGAATACACAGACCTCTTGAAGACACATGGTTGATATTTGGTCTCTACTGGTTTTGACAAGCAATAACATTGGGTAAAGAAATGGTAAAAGACAAACGCCAGCTGTGGCAGCTGCATTTCGACGGAGGCGAAATGTTGAGGCTCGTGTAGTGTGCGGTGTCAGTGCATGTTGAAGAGCCCCAAGTGGTTGAAGTTCCAGAGCCCTCCACTATGGCGTCTCTCATAATCATATCACAGTTCTGGGACATAAACACCAGAAATCAATCAAATCAAAAGGTAAGCATGAGCCATAGGTACTGTAGTGGGTAGAGTAATGAACAGAATACAGGATTTTTTTTTTTTTTTACACATTCACAGAGTGCTAGCTAGCCAGCTGCAGACCCATTCTTAATTTAGATGCACGAGACCCAAAGAATTTTCTCTTGCATATAAATCTGCCTATAAATAATAGCCTCTAACTGGCAACTGCTTTTATGTAGTGCTAGAATGTTCCACAAATCAATTTCATTATTGTTTACAACAAGAATGTTACACATAAGCTAGAGCATAAACATTCCTAAAATTTTAACAGAGACCTCAAAGTGAAACAATCAGCCAGTTTTGATAGATAAATTATTCTTTGGAGACTCTACTGTTATTAATTTTACCTTCATAGGTTTAGTAATAGAACAGAAAATGAAAGTCGAAGCTTCAGTTTTAAACATCATCAAAATCACCACACATGATCATTAGTATGATGTCACGGATTTTAATGTTTTCTTTTATTTCAGGTACATTGGTTCTTGAGGCGTGGTAGACTACTTTCATGGCCCCCTAACTGATTTTTACTGATGCAGGCCCTACAAGACGCCATCAAAAATTGGAGGACGTGTAAGCTTCAGCTTGAACCCTTTTAGTGCCAGGTTTATTGGCACTGCTCCAAAATGCCCGACAAGTTCTTTTTCATGACATGTGGACATTTTATGCTTGCGATGCAGCAAGATGCTGTTCAGGCCATGCAAGCATGTTTATTGAGGCTTATCAATACATTAAATAAAATGCTTCACCCATTGCTAGAAAACTAATTTTTACTGAACAAAATAATTAGCTACTAATTATGATTCCAACAGTTTAGAAAGCATTTCTAGAGTGGTCTTACATCCATGGAATAGTGTATGCACGTGGCATGCTGGCTAGCCATGGCTGAGCCGTTGAGATGCTGTCAAAGGGGTGCAAACCAATGCAGATGTAGAAACATGTGCTCTATCTACTGCTTCAAACTTTACTGCAAGTTACCTTTCTTTATATGTCCTCTCCATAGGTGGCATGACACTCCAGCATTACTTTTCGTTAGAAGGGTTGTCTCGCAATTGGAAGGGACGGATTTTAAAGGCAAAACAACTATACTGAGGATTGGCAGGGCTTGTGTAGATGTGGTTGCCCCAAGTTATCTCGGCATTGGCCATGAAAGGGTTAAAGGGACACTAAAGACAAAAAGCAAATCAGTTTATAGCGATAGACCTTTCTTTGAAAATTTTGTTGTCACTGATTTCATCATCACGGGTTCAATATTAAAGAAGAAAATGAAGGTCAAAGTTTCATTCTTGAATTTTTCAGACGAAAACCTCTGCACACAAATGTAACCATGATGTCACGAATTTCCAAGTCCATTTTAACGAAAGGGAAGGGTAACGAAAGGGAAGGGAAGGACGGGGGGACGACCGCCTTTGTAGCTCAGTTGGTAGAGCATCGGACGCAACATCCGAAGGTCGTGGGTTCGGGTCCCAACGAAGGCAGGTTTGTCTTTTCGTCCACTTTAATTCCTTTCTACTTTCTCCACAATTACAATACCACAAGTAACTTCCCCTATGCTTTCCTAGGCTTCATTGGCTGTTTGCTTATTAAGTTGTTTCTAACAAGTCCATTTTAGTATTTTGTCCGCATTGACTCCATGGAATTTCATGAAACTTGCTACATTAACTTTCTTGCTGCATACTAACACAGCACGATTCAGTTTTACCAGCGTATAATTGTGCTGGCCCTAGCAGGTGCCTTCAAAATCAGTGACGTCCCAGTGAGTCGGTGAGAGAACCTCAAGTTGGTGTCACCCACCTGTAATTTCCTCCTGCGCGTTTTCTCGCTTCCCAAGCGCCTTCTCACCATAACAATAGTGCTTTTGGTATTGTTAAATAGTGATTTACTGATAGCACAAAAATCATTTAGCTCTTCAGTGTCCCTTAAAGATTGCAAGAAAATCCTATGTTTGCACTGAAAATTGTGGGAGGGTGGTGCAATCAAACCCTAATGAGCACAAAGGCTTTTACTTGCATAGGCAGCCACTAGGGCAGAAAGCGCTTGTGCGTACACCCGCTAATTATATACTGTCATTTATTCAGCTTGAATTACGAAGCTGCCATGGTCTTTTTGGAGCATGCTTACCTCACACCCTTAAAGGCATGGTTTCAAGTCCCACAAAGACCCAACCTTATCACTATTTCTTTTCAGTTTAAAGGGACTGTCTACCGACTTGATAAATGTCCTGTTTTTTATCGCAATTGAAAGCACACTGTTCAAAGTGTACAAGCTTGCAGTGGTTTTGCTGGGAAGTCAGCCGAAATTTTTGAAACAATTTTTTTACCTTCGTTGTCACCGCTTCTGTATGTGTAGGGACGCCAGCAATACTGGTTTAAGAATCAACTTGCCCAAGCTTCCGCTTTGGCAATACTGACTACTTCGTTTTTGCATTAATACATTAAAAATGAACGTTACTCTCCGGTGTGAAAGAACACTATCAGATGTGTGTCAAAGGCAATTATAAGTAATACATTTTTGTACTTAAGCAGCATAATTGAACTTGTGTGGTTATTTCTTGGTCTTTTTTGTTACACCATGAGATTTACACTCATCACCGAGCATGGTGCTACCGCTCATTTTTTCATGACTTTCAGGGCCAAGTTAGATATTTTTCCTGTCTTACGAGGTACAAGCGTGCTTGTTTCCATCAATATAAGGAACGATTTTTCCCATTTTCACCACAACCGAAAAAAACTTTCCGAGTGGTAAACAGTCCCCTTACTTTGCCTGTAGGTACTGCTCTGAGAAATTTGGCACCAATCTGTGCATTCTCTTCCCTGTTTTTGTTCCTTACGTCCATAGTTCTTTATGTCCACAGAGACTGTTTGCTGACGGTCAATGCTGCTGCCATGTTTTCCGTACGGTCAATACCACGACCAACAAATTTTTTGCAACATGAGGCTCCTTAACTCCATCACATTAAAATTTAGGATACCATGGCTAGTTGGTGCAGGAACTTCGAAGTCGTGCTGCCATCTGCATTTTCTTTTTGCATGTCTTTTCACTTATGAAAAGCAACTGTGGGAAAAGAATGGCACTTTTGGTATAATGAAGGGTGAATTTTCTACTCCAAGAAAAACTATTTAGCTTTTAGTGTCCTTTTAATACACCATGAGCACATACACAGGAAGAAAAGAAATGCATATTTTTATTAGTTGGCTATTAAAAAAACCAGTCGGAAATTTTTCTGGGCCATGAGAAAAATGTAGTTATAGCACTGACAAAATGGTCTACAGCGATACCACTACTTAAGGTAAAGTGCCCCTATTTAGATCAAGTCAGTTCAATTTCTCAAATGTCCTTCTATAGAGGCTGAATCAATGAGCAGATCGCTAAAGACGATGTAGAACAGGGAATGTCGCTGGAGCGAATGTTTTGACAAGTGGACTTGTCTTCGTCAGGATGGCAACTGCCTTCTCGAGCATTCGTTTCTGCATGCAAAGCATACAGATGTTCATTTCTGTATGCAAAGCATACAAAAATGAACGTTCGAGAAGGCAGTTGCCATCTTGACAAGGACAAGTTCCCTTGTTGAAACGTTGGCTCCAGCGACATCCCCTGTTCTACATCGTCTTCAGCAATCTGGTCATCTTTTCTATAGGCGTGTTATTTAAGAGGAGAGTACAAGTAATGGACAGCTTGGCATAAGAACGATGGTACATGAGAAAATGGTGGGTACATTTTAAGAAGAGTAGGCACACTATGAAAACTAATAGCTGCTGCAGTTTTAAGTGTAAAAACCCCGATATGACCGCAAGGCATGCCATAGTGGACGGCCTTGACAATTCCGACTGCTTGGAAATCTTTAAAGTGCACTGACATCACACAATATATCAGCCTTTAGCACTTCACCTCCATCTCCATGTGACCGCCGCAGCTGAGATCGAACCTGCATCCTTTCGGTCAGCAGCCAAGCACAGCTGCAGTGACCGCACTTATAAATACTAAGGCGTAACAATAAAATGCAAACGCACACTTTAGATAATGCATTCAGACAAGAGTGTATAATTAATTTGGGATGACTCTTAATGAATAAGCATCAGAAATGAACATACATAGACTAATGGTAACAACATGAGAGGAAGGGCATTCAAAACCGATGCTATTTGAGAAAAAGATGAGACTGTGAAGGTAGTTGTGAGCAAATATGGTTTTAAAATAGCTGAACATGATCACCAGTGTGATGTGATATAATTGCAAGTGTCAACTCCAGAAATAACTTTTTTTAAAAAGATCAAGGCTTGTTTTGGTTAGCACCACAGGAGCAACTGTTACCCATAGTTTTTTAGCAATGATGTGTTTACATGAAGAGGTCTGAATGAATATATGTGGCTGTACAACATTTAAAAGATTATTAGCAAGATAATTTGGTATGGGGCACGGGTCACAGATAGGAGTGCCTATTCACCTGATTACTGATTTGTATTCCAGAAGTTAGGCGTCTGCAGGGCATGATGTAAATGGTTCTTCAATCAGGCAAAGCATTGTGATAACTCGTAATTATAACTGTACAGAAATTCATGCACATGAATAAACAATGCTAATACTTACAGCGATATCTCTTATAATCACGCTGTTCCCATTTGTGTACAGAAAGTTTTTCCCTTTTGGATCTCCCCCAAGGACCAGAGGCATGCCACGCTGAGTGCGCGGTAGCGTGGCAAACGTACTTCCTGAAAATTTGCTGCCGTTAGTAGTGAATACAGGGCAATCAATAAATTAAAGAAAGTATGGTTACATGTAAACACCTGATGTTTCTATTCCAAACCCTAGTTAATAATGATAACAAACAGAGCATTGGTTAGGCTAAATGGTCTTTAACCTTTTCAGGATTAACAATCTTTATAAAATGCACGGTCGAGTGCATTTTTATTGGTTATTTTTCTAGTTTTGGAGCAAATGAATCAAAACAATATTTAGCAACTATTTCTTTATAATAAAGCTGCAAAATATTTTTGCATAAAGATGGGTTATACATGAATTTAGTTAATCAAACTGAGCTCTTATTTAATCATCATCCATCACAGGCCATATCTATGTGCGCATGGAAAGACTGTTCTAGACAGCTCTAACCAATGATCAATCTGAGCCCCTGTTATACCAGTGTACTTTGTAATCTTATCCTACCATCCGATTTCTCGCAGTCCACAGGCGCTACATTTCGTCCCTCTTGGTATATACTCTTAAACCTTGGAGTACCCGTTCCCGAACTTGTTTAGCCGCCTCGGGAAACGGCTCATTACCCTTCGCAATGTTTGCGTCTCCCGTCTTACGAATTGCTATGATGATGGACTTTTTTTTTTTTTTTTTCTCAAACTAACTCTGCTACGCTTCAAGTCAAGAGGGAGAAAGATGGCTCTTACCTACCCTACCCCAAATGAAATAAAAGCTGTCCGCCTATGGATGTAACGACTATCCCATAAAAGTACTTATCTTATAAACTCGGTCATCCCCAAAACCCACACGCCCATGTAACTCGGCGGGCATCCCTGCCTCGTTCCGATCGACCGCGTTACGTTAGGGCATAAATCTCTTCGGCATGCGGCAACGAAAGCTAACTCAAATGTCGATGTTGCCCCGATTGTTATCTTGCCGTTCAACCTCAAGACAGTAAGTAGCAGCCTACTCGTTGAAGAAGCATCACGAAATGTTTGTAATTTGTATACAAGAACTGAACGTGACAGCCCGAGATGCACAGATCCAAGGCGACAGCTTCCTTCCAAAGTAGGCAAGCGGAAGCCGGCCCGGTTCAACGATGATTCATAGCTTTGGTGTGCTCAGCAGTAAGGTCATGGGAAACTTATCACAGTACGCAAAAGGTGCGACGAATGCGCCAACGCGGCGTTCTTTCAAATCGCACCGGAACTAACGAGGGAACAGTGACAAGCTTCATTCCTAGATGACCGCCTTCTGCCGACAATGCTTTGCTCTGTTGAGCGAGAGAAAGTAAATATACACAACGTGCACGCAGCCAGCCGCAAAAGGGCGTTTGGGAAACACTACACAGCGACAGCGAGTGAGCGCTACGAATGAAATGCCAAAAGTGATGCCACCAGACATAAAATGTCTGCAAAACAGCTTAAACGGAAGCTCAGCTCTCAAATGTCTTGGTGCCGTTTTTGGCACCTCGGGCCGCGCCGGTTCACCGAGGTGCCGGGTCGACAAGACTTTACGAAGTGTAGCCGGTGGCAGGCGCTACGAACGGCCGTGCAGTTGGAGCGAGCCAATTCACGCGAAGCAAACACGTGACAAGTTTAAAAAGCCACAATGAAGATGTAAATGAAACTTACTGTTTTTGTACGACATTCTCGCAACTTGGCGCACAGCGTATGCAACACCTCCCTGGCCGCTTTTTAGCGGAACCGGAAACGCAGCACCCCACCTATTCCCGCGTCGCTTGTGGGGGAGTTGCCCGGCCCGGCCTAGGCGGTTTCGATTTCGCTGCCAACCTGAGGCTGTTTCAGAGCGGCGCCAAAAATAGAGCACTGTGTCCCATAAATACAAAACTTTGCTGCTGCATGTCAAGGTGTCTTCTCTTACAGAGCCCTTGACACTTGCAGTTTTTTTTCTTTTTTTCCCCTCTTTGGCCGGGCGGATAGGGAGCAGTCCATACAGAAATAAAACTCTCCTCTATTACAGCACCGTTTTTGTTCCGTGTTGGCTAGTGCTCCTAAAAGTACAATGCACATGCGCAGTTTACACGCGTAATGTGTAATAACGGCATACTTTTAATGTACTAATCGTCTGACGAGCGCGTACAGTGAACGAACGCATTTCAGGCAGCGATCAAACGAAAAAAAGAAAAAAAAAACTGCAACCAACACTTAACGAAAGAATGAAGACGACAAACTCTGCCATAAAGCACGCAGACAGCGCAATTATAACACGTCAAGATTTATTTTGATACAAAAATACATCAGCGATTCTTGACAACGTAACAAAACCTTGCTGTTAACACATACATAGCATTTCTTCTAAGATATCTGTCACACCCGTTGATAAGCGTTCTCGGTGGCACTTTTCACAACTTTCCCGTCTTTAATTAACTTGTTCAGGTGATGTTCCACATTCCGTGCAGCTGCTGAGTGAAGATGAGCAGGCGTTTCTTTGTAGATTTCTTTGACGATGTCCGCGGTTGATTTGTACCCAGTGTCTGCTTCCGGCAGACAGTCGAAAATCTGCCTCTCCCTGTGAAGTCGGTGTTCGATGTATTCCTTTATCTTCGTCTCCGGGTCTGATATCACGGGTCCGTGCCCCGGATAAATAACCGATGGCTTAATCGCTAGGATGGTGTTTAGGGAGCGCATATAGGAATGGAAGTCTTCGAACACCGCCGACCCTTCACCCAATATGCAGTCTCCACTGAACAGGGCGTCTTCTTCGTCCAGATACAGCACTATATGGTCCTGCGTATGGCCTGGAGTGGCAATTACTTTTAGAGAAGCCCCTTCAGTGCGGATCCAGTCGCCGTCATTTAGGTACTGATAAGAATGCTCCGCCTTATCATCACGAAAAGCATATTTCTTTACGGTGCAGCCCGGCTGGACTTGTCGCCGTATTTCGTCCACACCGCCCACATGATCCAAATGCCAATGACTAACGATTATTTGTTGCAGCGATATGCCCCGCTCTCGCAGAACGCTTTTGAGGGTCTCGATATACTCCGGGACATTGGGCTCTCCGGTATCGAGCAATATTCGCTCCTTTCCAGTCCCAATAATATACGTATTAGTCCCCTGCAGAGTCATCGGACCTGGGTTACATCCTAAAACACGAATGATACGAGACGTCAAGGTAGATACCTTTGGAATGAGCGTCGTCATAGTCTCATGTACTGCACGCCACGAACTCCCTATAACTCCTCCAACGGCTGTTGGCTGACGCAGAAACCAGTTGTTCACGCAGCACAGCCCTCTTGCTACACCGTTGCTGCTGTGGCAGCTGGCCTGTTAAATTACAGAACCAAAGAACACCTGACAGAACACCTACAAAAGTTGGCTGTAGGCTCTGTAGGTCGCTGCACACAACAGTTGTCGACAGACTCACCGCCGACACCTCAGCTGCACCTGTAACAGTGTTGTGTGCACATGTCGGCGACGCATTCGTGTGCGTGCTAGATTTGGCGAAAGCGGCACGCCAGAAAGATGGAACTGTCATGTTGGTAGGTTGCTTGATTGGTTGGCCCTTGGAAACTTTGGCGCAGCCCACCCGAGGGGCCATGAGACGAGGAAAGTTCTCCCGAAGGGCTAAGTATTCAATATATGAATTCTAAATGTTTGTGGCACATAATTAACGACAACGAAGTTGAGTGTGGCCTCGATCACGTTCATCGAGCGCTCGCACCTCGTGAAAGCGCGTGCGTGCCTCGCATTCGCGAGCTTGGCAGGACAGCGAAAGAACATCTCGGGGATCGAGGTGCTCAGCAGTCACTGGTCGAGCTAGGTGAGCGTCAATTTGCATTCAGTAGAATTTTATGCCAAATTCACCAGGACGATCAGTGCTTACATTACCACGATGCCTTGGCGCCTATGCAGACAGGGTTCCTCGCACTGTGCAAAGCACGCTCTTGGAACAGTTCCAGGAACGATGTCGACCGCAGACGCGAAGGCGTCAGGCTCCTAATCGTGATGTAATGGAAGTGGTGGTGCAGAAATACGATTAGGGCTTGTTCTTATACAGGCAAACCTTGGTATAACGAACCATGATTTAACGAAACCCTCTAGGTAACGAATATTTTCATTTCCCCATTCGAACTGCATTAAAACAGGTATTTTTTCGCTATTTAATGACGTGATGAAATAGTCACACGTTATCGATTCAACGAATGTTTCGGCTCTTTCAAGCTTCCGTCGGAGACTTCGCGACTAGCAAATTCAGAAAATTATGGGACCCTAGTTGAACGCGATATCGATGCTTGGTCCCATTCTCATCGTACTCTCTTCCGCTTGCCATGCTCTTCAGTCGCCTAGCCACGTAAATGTCATGACACTATTTGGCAGAAACTGCGATTTACTTGCGTTACTGCGTGGCCTCCCTCGTCACCTTGCGCCATTTGACATAGATGCGCCATCAAATCTCACCGATGAAGATGGCACCATTATAACTGAGCTAGTTGGTAATGGTTCATCTCGAAGTGGGCGCAGCGCTACACGAAACACAGACAAGGAAACGCACCTGCGCGTCTTCGTCTTTGTCCGCGTTTCGTGTAGCGCTCTAGACCCACTCCAAGATGGAGGCAGGAGGACATATGCGGAATGGCCGAGCGCGTAATGCATCGCGTTCAGGAGCATGGGGTCCCAGGTTGGGGTCCCAGGTTCGATTCCCCGGTCGCCGAAGGTTCTTTCTTATTTATTTGCCTCTACCTCGAATTTTCGCTCACAACCAACGGCACCGACACCAGAATTTATGCGCGCGTGTGTGGTTTAGGGGTCTTTAACATTAGTGAGCTTTAGTATATCGGAAAGCAGCAAACGCAAAGATTTAGCGTAAGGTTAACGTTACCGTGCAACACACCGCGCATGCGCAGAACGTTAACGTATACAATACCCTTACGTGCCTACGCTATTTTCGGAAGATATCGTTCAACGCTAACGCTCGCAAAGGGACCCGTACGGCTGGCAAGATGGCGGCGTCAGTCGAAGTGAGACCACTCGCTTCAGATCTGTCGGAACATCGGCCTGCATTGTTAAGCTCATTCATTACCCGCTCATGTTCTTATTTGCCTTAGGTTTGGCTAATTAAGCTTCGCCAGCCGTGTATTGGTGACAATGTGTCGCCGTTTTCAAGATACGCTCTCAGTAAGCGGCACACAAGGCTTAAAATGTGAGTGCACTCGCTTTCACGGCCTTCGAGACTGCGCGTGCCGGCGCTCGAAATCTCAGAGGCCATGTCGCTTTGCTCACGTTTACGGTAGTCTCGTCGAGATGGCGGCACTGCCACCGGGGCTTTTTTTCTTTTTGTACATCGGCTGTTTCAAGCTACAACCAATTAAATAAAGCCGAGACGAGTAGTGTGGTGCATTACTGTATGTATAACGCTTGAAATGACAGTATTGTTTGGCGAAGTATTCCTTCAGTCACAAAGGCGACTTGGATAAGCCAGCCTTCGCAGGCACATGCACAGATGCGCAGCCCCTGGGCACTGGAGAAATGTTGCAGAAGCTCCGGGGCACTGATGACAAGTGGAAAATCGGCCTTCTGAAAGCGGAAATGTCGGCGAAATTTCTCGTATACGGCATAGCCTCGACGACACGGACTGCCTGCGTAGCTTCTCTGGTTTCCAAAGTATAAATTAAGCGCTCCTATATATGTCATCGCAACTTCGAAATGGCGCAGTATGTGTCAGAAAGGAGACTCGATGGCGGCATTTTGAAACGAAGCGATGTTTTTCGGGTCTGCCGACACAGCACTAACAACACACTTACACGATACTGGCTCAATGATTTTGCGGCGCACTCAGGGATTTAATAAGGGTTGTTTTAAGGTGTAGTTGTCGCCGTACGTACATGCCTTTGCGTTATCTTTAGCGTTTCGCTCTCTTCCGCTATACTAAAAGTCTAGTTTGTGCCGCTAAGTACACCCAGCTTTACCGTAACGTTAACCTTAACGCTAAATCTTTACGTTTGCTGCTTTCCGACATACTAAAATTCACTATTAACGCGTTAAATGACCCCTAAACCACACACGCGTTCGACTGATAAAACGCGGCGCCTGATAGTTTCGTTCTCTCCTGCGCAACGCTCCCGGCGCCGGCTGGCATTACCCCCTCGCCGAGGGAGAGAGAGAATAAACATTTTTATTATGTAATATACAGTGAGCGTGCGGGAGGGAACCCTAGTCCGGGGTCCCTAAGACGATCTCGACGACCACACGTGCCCGTTGAACTATTGGCCGCGAGGCCCACCACTGCTGTGGTCGGCGCTGCGATCGTTTTGACGTCATAGGTAGGACGCCCCTTCCTACCTTTCTCATTGCGCTGCGTAGCTCCCTTGTAAAACGTGACGTGCGGGTCAAATCGCGCATTTTAAATCTTTTGTTGTCTTAATGATCAGCATGGAACGTTCGCTTCTGGGCATGGCAAGTTCATTATCGGTATGCAGAGCAGTATGCGAACATCTTTCGCGGTGTGGTAGCGAAAAAGATATTGTGTAAAGCCTAAAATTCCATGACGTACCTGTTTGCATTCGTGATTTTCTTATCCCTACGTCTGAAAAGTTATTTGGTTACATGAAGAACGTAGTCTTTTCATATACATTCGCTTTAAAACAAATTAACATGCCGTTCTCATTGTTTATTTAATTCAGGGTCCGCCATTTTTTCCATTAAAACTAAGTAATATTTCTGCCTGTGCGAATCTGGCGTGCCCTAATCGGCATGTACAGAACGAGGTCGTGCAAGTACTTGCTGGTGATAGCTGAAGATTTTAGAAGTGCTGCCAAATTAGCCTCCTCATGTTAATTGTCGCTTTGTCTTACATGAAATTAATTGACATGCTTGGGCACGTAAACAAAACTTCCTTCGGAAAGCAGCCGCGAATTCTCGGACTGTTTGTAAATAATGTTCTTGATGCTGGAGAATGGCAGGCTAACTGTAAGCGAACAAAAGAAGAAAATAATAGGCCAGGTTTCCGTTCAGACGCGCGTTCAGACGCGTTCAGACACACCGCAGCTCGTCGATTTGAAGTTAGACATGGTTCTTACATAGCCTTACTAGGTCTCACTTCGCAACCAATTTAGCCGTAGCGCAGTCAGCCTTGCCTCAATAAGTCCTAACTTAATTAACCTTGCATTAATTAACATTGACTTAATTACGCAGGTCAGCTTGATAATACATATCATAATTAGTATTAGCCTCAGTCTTGGTTTAATTAGGCATGCCACTCAGTCAGCCTAACTAGGTCCGGCTTAGTTTTATTTGACATAGGCTTGTGTAATTAGTAATAAATTAATTAGGCTTCGTTTAATTATTCTTGTTTCATTGGTCATAAGCTTTTAGGTTGGGTTAATTATGATTACCTTATATAGATAAGACTTCATTAATATCAGGTTAATTAGGCTTTGCATAGTTTAATACGACCGGTATAATTAGCTTTAGCTTAATTGCGCTAGTTTGAGTAGCATTAGCTTTAATAGGCTTGGCTTCATTAGTATTACTTTAATGAGGCTAGTCGTAATGAGTCTTAGCTTAATTAGCCCCAAATATGCTAGCTTATTTGGCTGTACGACAAGCTGATGCAAAAGGTAAACCTACCTACCGTAAAGAAAACGGCGGCGATTGCTAAGCCAGCACTCCTAAGCATGCTTGAAACGCGCTAGTCTGCCGATCATTCCCATATGCTGTCGACAGTGCGAGCGGGCCGCTTGCGCGGTGGTATTCTGCCATATCCTGATTCAATGGCACATTTCTCTTCGCTGTTTCGCTATCACTTGCATTCGTTCAACACAGGACATGTGAAATGTGACGTCAAAAATATGTCATAATGAATCATCAGCGTGTGCATAGTCTCATATGGCGTTGGCTATGGCTCATGATAGTAGCAACTCCTTACCTGGTATTGTCACCAGGGGCACGGAATCGCCGTACACTTGCCCCGGTTATCGGTTCACTAAAATGCTTTTTTGGAGGACGGTCATCAAGCAGGGGGGAAACGCTCGCGGTGCCCACAACAAAAAGACCCGCGGTGGCATACACGCAGTAAATGTGGAGTTTAGCAGACGACAAAACGCGGCATCCTATGAGTGACGTCAGAGCGTAGGTGGCGCGACAGTATGTCCTCGAGGCCAATAGTAGGGCTCACCGGACCTCGGGAGGCCCGTCGTAGAGGGCATCATCCCACAGCTCTTTGGTGCGGAGGGGACGCAGGATAGCGGGGAGGGGAGGGAATAACGTGGAGGCGCATTCCACCGTGCCATGGAATGTCGTTGGGGAACAGCCACAGCCCAGGCAAGAGTCAATGTAACGTTCCGGGTAAAATTTATGCAGCGAGCGAGTGCGCCTCCGAATTTCAACGTGGTTTTGGCGACGTCAGCAGACGCAGAGCTCTGCTGATTGGTCGAAGGAGAACTCCGACTTCCGGTTAGTCTGCTAGCAATTGAACGCGCTCCCTGCCTGTCTGTTCTTCCTCGTATTGTGTGGTTTTGGTGGCGCTCGCGTGTGCGCGTTTATGAATTCGTAAGCGCTCCGCAAAGCAAGTTCGCCGCGTTTTATCAATCGAACGCGTGCGTGGTTTAGGGGCCCTTTAAAGTCTCAAGATAATTAGCCTAGACGGATGCCACCTGTAATTGCCCTCTAGCACGAAACGTTTGAGGAGAAAAAGAACAGTATAGCAATAGCAGCATATCAAAATTGAGGTTGATTCGTTCCTGGATATGCATACTATTGCAAAAATAAACTTCAGATTTTGTCACCACAATGACCAGACACACGCGAATAAGACTTATTACCGCTTGCGATAAGCATATCTTCAGCCGACTGCTTGCTAAATGCAAGTGTTGTAGCGCCGCCGGAACCTGTACTGCGTGTTTTGAGCAGGTGAACCTAAACGTACCACGCCATCGCTCACTCCCGCCTCTCCTCTTTGAGCGGGACCATTTCAAGTGCGCCTAGCCTGCTGAAAGGAAACCAGCGTCACCGTCAAATACGCGTCGCACCCGTGCACACTCGGAAGTGATGTGGGCATTACACTTCCACATCAAGCATGCACGCACGTGCGGTCAAGCAAGCCTTCTTGCGCGGTTGGAACGCATAAGCGATGTACAGCACTCAATTAGCTCATCACCAGTAGCAGCCTATTAAGGTCCACTGCATGCAGGACGAAGACCTCTCCTAACGATTTTCAATTCACCCTATCCTGAGCGAGTTGGGTCATGCCCGCGAACTTGTTCATTTTATTGCTCCATTTAACCTTTTGCCTGCCTCTGCTGCGTTTCCCTTCTCTTGATATCCATTCCTTCGCTCTTATTGTCCATCTGTTATCTGTCCTCCGCATGATATGTCCTGCCCAGGTCCACTTTTTTCTTTTAATTGATATAAGAATACCAGCTACCCCTGTTTGTTCCTTGATCCACTCCGCTCGCTTTTCATCTCTTGGCGTTACACCTATCATATTTATTTCCATTGCACGCTGCGTGATCCTTAATTTCCATTTCCAGTTATTTCGTTATCCTCCATGTTTCTGCACCGTACATTAGTACCGGGACAATGCAGTGATTAAGTACCTTACGGTTTAGTGACAGCAGCAAATTTCCAGCCATGATTTGGGAATGTCTCCCGAATGCACCCCATTCTTATTCTACGGAGGATTTCCTTCTCATGGGTAGGCGTCTCTGCTAGTAACTGCCCCAGATATATACACATTCGTTCACCCATTCTAAGGGTCTTTGCTTAGAATTCCTGTTCTTTAGTTAGACTGTTGAGCATAATTTTTTGCCTTTTGCCTATTCGTTATTAGTGCTCTTTAAGACTTTCCCGGCTTATGTCCTCAATCATGTTTTGTCGCAAAACACAATTAGCTACTTCACTCTTTTTAGGAGCTGTCGCACTTCTGTGTGCTTCGTAGTGATGTGCACCACTATTCTGCAAATCACTGAAGCCATTCTTAGCGTTGAAATGTGGGAACCAACCACTTAACAAAATTCGCGATATAGCGGAGTTTTTGCTGCACGAACGACTTCGTTAGTGGAGTTTTGACTGTATTCGCAACTCCAGAAAAAGTGGTTCATCTGGCAACATTGCTGAGAAAAACAAAGATGGCTTCTATATCCAGGGTCACGGCCGCGCTTCCGCATAGCACTGTGCTAAATTTTCTTGATTGCGGGTTCGAATCACGATGCTTCGTCGAATGCGAAAGGGTTCTTGCTGCCGAACATCTGATATTAATCGTTCTAATAGATTTGAGCGGCGAAACAGCAGAAATAATAGCGCTGTGCGTTCAAACGTCGCACTTGTTCGGAGACCCGCATCAGATTTTCTTAAGGATAAAGAGCCTTTCCATCGAGCCTGAAGTTGAAGAAGGCAGGTACGTGTTCATGCGTAGCAGGCCTCTCCGACAGATGCAAGCACTTGTGCGCGGTGTTGCTCCATTGAGTACAAATGCGCGTTCTATGCGCGGTGCCGGAAGGCAAACTTACAGGCGCGGTGAACAGATCGAGGGCTGAAAAGTTGGAACGAGCGCAATAAATCCTGAATTGTCACCAGATGAACTCGAAATGCAAACGCGCTGCGCATGGGACGAAGGCGGCGAACGAAGGCAAGCGCTCGCTTCATATCTACTTACTACAATGCATGCGGGCAAAATACGTCAGCAATAATGTTACCGCGGTTCAAGTTGAGCATAGGCACGCTCAGAAAACGTCACCAGATATACACGTATAAACGATGTCGCTATTTTGTTCACGCGCTTGCCTAAACTAAACTATACTACGGCTCTTCGGAAAGCGCGCATGATAATAAACGCGCGCCCACACAATCTGTGTACTCTCCGGGGAGGAAGAAATCGTCGCGAGTAGTGCCTGGACCAAACTAGCGTAGTTCCCGTCGCCTTCTTGCCGATGCGCAAGTTCCTAATCCATGTTGCCCTGCGCGAAGCGTCGTCTGCTTCTTTGGGGAACCGATAAAACGACGTGTTGCTGTCTTTGAATCGCGATGACACGCACTGAGGCACGCAACAAAAGTCTTTTGATGAGGATTCTTTCTTTTTCGGGATGCTTCGAGGCGGCATGGCGTTGATTAAGGAACTATGGAGCTGTTTTACAGCCCGCGGTAATGCGATACCATGCCGCGTTTCGAGGTCGACCTTGGATCGGCTGGTTCCAGGAGCGTCCACTAGGTGGCGAGCATTTAGATGGAGTCGCGAATTGAATTCTCACTACACCGTTGCTGCTGTGGCAGTTTGCCTGTAACTTATTCACAGAACCAGAGAACACCTGAGATCACCTACAAAAGTGGGCATGCGACGGCATATACTTGCAGGCGTTAATTAAGCAGACTTAAGCTCACTTGCCTGAGTAGGTAACGAATATTCACTGATCGTAATAAAATATCTTACGACATATAACTTTTTACGGTGGAAGTTCAAGTTCAACGAACTTTCTCGGTGGCGTGCGCCATGCAGCTTCGAGATATACATTGCAAAGTGTGCACTCACTGGCAACGGCGTTCTACTTCAATGCACAAAAACTACGGTTAATTGGCAAGCAGGTGGTACAGCAGCGTATTTTCTACCTGCAGCGGGTTTGATGGCGCATATATCGAAATTCGCGCCAGCCTCAGACTTCATTCCAAGCGGACATGATCCTTCGAGTTCCTAACAATTCCTACATGCAAATTTATATGTACTGAAAATTAAGACACACTAGTAAACTAGTTGCTAAATTACATGCTTCCATTTTTCAAGCAAGTAACATTCGCCATTTCGAGTAATACTACTGTGCTGTTCGGTGTAAAAAATTCTCAATTGTAAAAAAAAAATAAAATAATAAACTACCATATAGTATAGGGTATGTGTGCGAGCGTGCGCACGTCTCTGCATACGATCAACTCGAAAAGATCAGTTCGGGAAGACCTATTCAGCTATAGCTTTGTATCGATCGGATAAAAATTAGTGCTCTGCGTATGGTGTATAATTTATTAAGGTTTTTGAGCATGAATCGCCTTCATCAGTCAATTTTATGTCCACTGCACGATGAGCGTTCACAATGGTCACCCTAATTTGTGCGAGTAAACTTCATGATTTCATCGTACCTATAAACTGCCGTTTCCCACCCCTTTTGGAATCCATTCCACCGCTGTCACTAACCGTCGGTTGTCTTATGCATTACGTCACCCACACAGCATCCCCCCCCCCCCTTCCTTTTAACTCGCAAAGCGGCCACGGGTGTTTGTTTTTGATCCACTCTACTATGCTATTTTCAATGTTGAGCTATCCTTTCCCGTTCCATCGCACGCTGCGTGGCCCTGTGTGTGCGTTTTCCTCGAAATTTCGAAGTTTGCTTCACATTTTAGAACTGCAGTGTAGAATGCAATAATTGTATCCTCTCCGTTTTAAGGACAGCGTCAAGTCGTCGGTTACGATTTTGGGAATGCCTGCCGTATGAGCCCCAGTCCGTCCTCATTCTTCGGCGAATTTTCTTCACACATGACAAGACTCTCATAGAACTTAATTGTTGGAAGATCTGATTCATATGTCATGCATATGCTAGGAAATTCTCCGCAAACAAGCGCATGAACACGTATTTTCGTATACTTGGTTTTTGCTGTGCTGCTGCTCCTAGTGCGCGATATATCCCAACATGCATGAAGGAAAACAAAAACTAGGAGGCGGAGTCACGTGATTCCGCTAGCCTCGGCAAGCCAACCTAACAGAACACCTATCTATGGAAGCGGTTGTTTGGAAGCGGTAAGTTTTACTGGCGCTTGGCCGTGCATTAATCTAGCGCTTGCCTACCACGTGACCGGGGCCCATTTCCTATGCTTCTCTCCTCGAAATTTTTTATGACTAGGCTTCAGGACTGTCACGTGACACGCTTTTTTCCTCCCCTTCCTTCTATGCCAAGAAGTAGAGGCAGCGACGGCGGGAGTCGATAGGATGGCGTCACATGCAAGGACTCTATATTCCGACTCTCTCGATCTCTGCTCCAGCCGTAGCCTATAAAACATACGAGTTCGCGTCGTAGAATGCTTGGTACGGTGTTTGTGTTGGCTCAAATGAATATACGGTTGCCACCAATCCCCGACACACACACACACACACACACACACACACACACACACACACACACACACACACACACACACGCACACGCACACGCACACACACACACACACACACACACACACACACACACACACACAGAGGACCGGGGAAGAGGAGGGGGGAGCATTTATATGCAGGCGGTTCAACTTGACCTGGAACGATATTTATTGTAGCATTGTTCTCCCAGAAAAATCAACGTAATGTACGCGTAAACAAAAAAAGTAACACTGAGCTCACCAACCAGTCCGCTGGTTGGCGTAAAAATTGTGGTGAATGGAATAACTGTTGAAATCGTAGTGAAGCTTCGGTTCAGTTATTGCTTTGAATGAGCTTCACTGAAAGGTAATGGCACCTACTTCGTCCATAAAAAGCTCCTTCGCGTCTGACCAAGGGCATCATATAAAACTGGCCAATGACGGTCCCCTGAAAAAAAAATTACAGCATATCCACGGAGTGAATGATGATGAGTGGGCGAAGTTCGGGATGTGCATCGTAGATCGTGCCGAGTTCCGGATTAATTTAGTTAACGCGCATGCTACGAATCCTCACGGTTCAACTATGCACAATGCACAAGTGAAATCTCCCACCGGCACTTCATTGCAAGTCAAGATCCAGTGCATATATATATATATATATATATATATATATATATGGGTTTTGCCGGTGAACGCTTTTCCAACGCGAGCAGTCGGTATTTCTCAATCAAGAAACTCGCTAGGAGACGCTGCCTGCGCCAACGTTGTCTCTCGCGTTTGCCGGGGCAGTGTCGAGTTTGCCGGGGAGCGCGTGGCTCCCGGCGCTCCGGCAGGCACGCGCCGGTGGCTACCTACTACTACTACTACTACTACTACTACTACTACTACTACTACTACTACTACTACATACATCGGGGACGCACGAAATGGCTGCTAATGGGGAATGAGAGACAGAAGAATTCGGCTTTTAGTTAACGCGCACGCTGCGAATTTTTTATTGTTCAACAACGCACGGGAGATTTCCGGCACCACCTTGGAGGTCAAAGCGTAGGACTGGTTACGCACTACGACGAGGGACGAACGGGTGCCGCTTTAAGGAGTTTCGCCCCTAAAAAAAAAAAAAAAGAAAAACCGGCCGGGCTGACTAATATGCAGCCGGGTGGCAACCCTAAATGAATAGCAAAAAATGACTGTTAAAAACAATATAATACTTTTGCGTACGCAATAGTCATGCATGCCCGCGTTACGTCGTGCGTACTGCGGTCACGTGTTAATTATTGTGTCGCGCTGCTAAGCTGAAGTATATCCCAGTCACCACGCATCTTCGCAGGAACACCCGTGTAATAAGGCTGAAGCGGACGTAAGGATCGAAGCACAGGCGGCAAATTTAATCCGGTATCCCTCACTACGGCGTGCCTCAAGATCGTGTCGTGGTTTTAGCACGTAAAAACACAAATTACATTCAGCTTCGCCGTAGGCCTAACCATTTGGAGAATAGTTTCGCCTCCACAAGTTTTATTTCCACCGGTGTTAATTCTGCCAAGCCCACTATGCGCACAGTGCAGCGTCGAGTTTCGCAAAATGCTGTCCCACGGTGGGCTGGCCGTCTGCGCGTCGTTTTTTTTTTTTTTTCATTTACGGCTCGCGACAGTGACGCCCATTCGGAAGCGCCACGTGCGATATCACGTGGCAGCAGTCGCCCTATCGAAGGCACGGAGAGAAAGAAGCGTCATAAGCTCCAGCCACGGTAGCACTGTGACCGTATTGTCCTCCCCCGCCTTCTCTCCTGCGCGTCTTTTTTTTTTTTTTTTTTGAACACGAAAGTGCTTTATGCCGGGGTCCACCACGGCCTTACTGCGTCACTATACGTCACCACCGTAACGGATATGATGCAGTAAAATATACACAAACAATGACAAAGAAAGCAGAAAAATTTCTACTAACGTGGCCGGGATCGAAACCCCGATCTCTCGAACCGCGACGAAAGGTGCCCGCTGCGCTACCGACTGACCTATCCTTGGCCATGTTGGGAGAGCAGGAACGCGCTGCAGCCGGGATTCGATCCCGCGACCCTCGGATCTGTACGCGAGTGCCACAACCACTAGACCAAGGTGGCGGGGCTACCACATTGTATTAGTTCTAGAATAAACACGCTGGCATTTCTATGAAAGTAATGGTCACTAGCTGGATGGATGGATGGATGGATGGATGTTAGGAGCGTCCCCTTATAACGGGGCGGTAGTCCGGGGCCACCAAGCTGTACCTTTATTTTATCATCTACAAACGTTTATTTTCCCGAATCACACATACTTTCACAACAAATTTTTCTCCTCGCCTACCTATTTTATCTATTATCGTTCCGCTGTGAAGTAACAATCTTGCTCGAACTACCTTGCGTTTCTGTTTGCTTCATACCTTTCCGCCACGAGTAGACTCTCGCCTTTTACTTATCTCTATCGCCGACATGTTCAGCTTTCCCGTTCTATCCCTGAAACCCATGGCCTTCTGCAAGGTAGTGTCCACACCTACACCTGGGTGGACATCTGTACATTCAATCAAAATATGATCTGTCGTTTCCCTATAGCTTTTCCGCGGCACGTACATGTATCCCCTTCTTTATTAAATTTCGCTTTGTAACTTCGTGTTCGCAGGCAACCTGACCTTGCTTCAAACGGTAAAGCGCTTCCCTTTGAATTATCATAAATTTTCTCTTGATTTAGTTTGTTGCCATCGATGCGAAGAGCAACTCACCATCATCATCAGCCTATTTTAGGTCCACTGCAGGACGAAGGCCTCTCCCAACGATTTCTAATCCACCCTTACCCTGAACGAGTTGGTTCCACTTTATGCCCGCAAACATTCTTAATGTCATCGCTCCATCTAACCTTTTGCCATGTTGCGAGATAACGCGCTGCGGCGCGCAGCAACTCGTGACGTGTGGTTGCGCGCCTTTTTTCTCCGTTGCAAAGTGAAGCGACGCCGGGTGCCTCGTGTGCTGATGCTTTCCAAAGCGTATTAAAGGGCAACTCCGGCAATTTTTTCACCGTGTTCCGATATCAATGTCTTCTAATGGTACTGATAGTCCTGTAACAGCCAGGGTAGTTCAGTTTGCTCAGAAACGCACCAATAATTTTTAATAACCAACTGAAAGCCGGGTTCAAATCGAAACGGGTAGATGCTTCGTGCAGCGTGTGTACCATAGCGTGTGCGAGGATGTCACAGCCCGGTCATCAGAAATATGGAGCTGGCGCCACAAAAATGCCAGTGGCGAGGTCATCCGACGACATATTGAGTTATGCGAGGTTTTATGATCTTGACAGCGACGATTTGAGCGCTGAAGTATCGCCGTTTTGATTTTGACGGCCCTCTAGCTCGGGTAGGCAGCGTTGAATGTGATGACGTCAAAAACACGGGGTGGCCTACGTGAGAATCCGCTAAAAAATTTTAAAAAATTCATTTACAGGAAAACTAAACGACTTGCAACCGCCTGACTTCGCATATGTTATTACCGTACCGAGGAGGATGTGTTGAAAATTTTATTGAGATCAGCGGACATTGAAAAAATCGCCTCTCACACTCGCGCGCTTCGGGGGACGCAGCCGCAGAAGCTCTTTCGGAACGAAGGGGCGTGCGCACGCCGGGGGAATGAGCGCTCAAATCTTTCCCTCCTCACCTTACATCTCACGACTATTGAGCCGGCAGAGACTGGATGTTGAAGAGGAGCGCGGGAGGAAGACGGCCAGCGCTCGCGGATGGTACTCTCCCTTTGAGAACAGCCGCGTCAGTTCGCTTGCCTGCGGCGATGGTCCAAGCATTCGGATTCAGGAACCGTTCGTAGAAACCTGAAATATGTGTTCTATAGAAAGTTGTTTGCCAAGGACGTCTCTAAAATTCGTATCATTGAGAAATTAGTACCAACTGCTATTATCGAAATTCGACTATTACATTCTTTGCTGACATCAGCAATGTACTAATAGGGGTGAGGCAATCGATAATACGAGGACAGAGCAATAGGTCGACAAGAAACCCGCCTTTTAGCATGGTCCCTCAATACTTTTTTTAAAAAAAAGTATAGGGGAACCCTGCTTTTAGCCATGAAACAATAGGAATTTGAAACCCAAAATGTTCTCTATGAAGCAAAAGTCATGAATCAAACCTTTCCATGTTTGGTCAAGATGTGTGAGCTGGTGCCGCTAATAAAGCTAATGCTAAGCAATGTGGAAGGTATAAGAAACTGAATGGCATGCCCATGATGTGTTAAGACGGTATTCGTCAGGCCACAGGAAATTGTCTTAGTAAGCAAACAAAGCTATCATTAAATAATCTGATTCATATACCGGCGGCGTCACCGGGAGTCAATGTTAACTACACTAGTCTGGAACAGAGGTGTTCCCAATCGTATGACAGGCCAGAAATTTCAAAACCAAAATCTGTTATTGAGGCATGCTCTACAGAAAAAAAGTGCAATAGGATACTATTGCAGGCATGACTGTTGGCAAGGAACAGGCACAACTTCTGTTAAATGTTTTGAGCACCACTAAACCAAATGCTGACACGCTTGTCATATATGTGTGAATATATCATGGAATGTCTAATTACATGCATCAATTAAAGGGCCACTAAACAGGCTCCTACTTTTTTTCAAAGCCGCCCAAACAAGCTAACTCAATCATAGAGAAGGTTGCGGCGATCACATTCTGCGAATATGACAGCGCTGCGCGCCACACAGACGCCGTATTTCAAAAAACAGTTCCCGCGCTTCTTTCCGGCGACTGACCAGTCGCGCTCGCATCCTAGGTGTCGTCATGTTCTACCGCGAACAACTTTGCGTAGTTGTATCTCGTTGATTGGTCGAAACGTCTATTGTCAGATCCCCTGGCCATCCCACCGGCGTGAGCGCAGGAGCAACCCAGCGTTTCTAGGACGGGAGCAACCGGTTCCGCAGCGCAAGCGTCAATGACGTCAAATGATCACGTCATGTCACGTGTCAAAAGTGGGCGGAGTCTCGACGGCGCGCCGCCCCTACCCTCTCCTCAGCAGAGAAGGGTGGGGAGGCCGACCGAGAAAACGAAACCGACGCGAGCGGCCACTTAAAGGGCCCCTAAACAACCCCGAGGTGTAAAATTTGTTTTAAAGATATAACTGCGCTCCTGTGCGGTGTGAACATGCTCCCGCAAGAATTTTGCGAATAGGTGCAATAATAAAGAAGTTACACGGGTTTAAGTGACCGCTTGCGCCGGTTTCGTTTTCTCGGTCGGCCTCCCCACCCTTCTCTGCTGAGGAGAAGGTAGGGGCGGCGCGCCGTCGAGACTCCGCCCACTTTTGACACGTGACATGACGTGATCATTTGACGTCATTGACGCTTGCGCTGCGGAACCGGTTGCTCCCGTTCTAGAAACGTTGGGTTGTTCCTGCGCTCACGCCGGTGGGGTGGCCAGGGGATCTGACAATAGATGTTTCGACCAATCAACGAGATACGACTACGCAAAGTTGTTCGCGGTACAAGATGACGACACCTAGGATGCGAGCGCGACTGGTCAGTCGCCGGAAAGAAGCGCGCGAATTGTTTTTTGAAATACGGCGTCTGTGTGGCGCGCAGCGCTGTCATATTCGCAGAATGTGATCGCCGCAACCTTCTCTATGATTGAGTTAGCTTGTTTGGGCGGCTTTGAAAAAAAGTAGGAGCCTGTTTAGTGGCCCTTTAAACCCGTGTAACTTCATTATTGCACCTATTCGCAAAATTCTTGCGGGAGCATGTTCACATCGCACAGGAGCGCAGTTATATCTTTAAAACAAATTTTACACCTCGGGGTTGTTTAGGGGCCCTTTAAGATATTCATTGAATTCACTGTGAAAAACCATTCATTGAAAAGCCATTCATTCATTCATTGATTCCTGCCACAATCATGTGCCATACGCCAAACATGCCTTCCTAACAACTTCCACTTCACTGCAATATTTATTATCAGGGAGCCTGTCCCTTAATTTTTGTCGACAATGTGACGTCACGCAGAGCATCGACATCGTGGCGGATCAGTTTCGCAGTGGTTAGCAAAAAGCTCTGGCGGCTACAGCAGTTCGTTCGGGCTAGGGTGGCTGATGGTGCTCAACGATTGTAACGTTGGATGGTGCTGTCCCTTCCCGAGATTGCGCGCCATCGGTTTGTCGAAAAGCTTCGCGGAACGCACTATCGCGACCCCTACGCCATCTCGGAATGGAAGAATGACCCTAAGCGTTGGCTAAACGTTCGGTTTGAAGATATCTGTGTGTGCATCGCGAGCACACCTGGCCCGTACAATGCAGAAGCCATGAAGCGTTACTGATCGCTCAAAGCGTGCGGCGTTACAATGAAAGGCCACGTGCATCTAGTGCTTGTCTCAAGCTGGGCACCCACGCTTTCCGTCGACTGTTCTTATTCGTAAATCGAAGAGGAAGAAAAAAACCGGTGCCGCTGCCTTTTGTCGCGCGTTTGGCACATCCTACAGCGCAATCATCGTGTCGAAGTGGCCCGGTAACGCGCACAAAACAAACCAGTACCACGGCCAGTCACTAGGGAGTTTTCGAATAGGGGCCCCGAAAGTTAGGGGCCCCAAAGTGCTTAGCGTGCGCTAACTTGGGACCACGTAGGAAGTAGGAGTTTTCGAATTGGGTTTTGCGCTCGCTCCTTGCGTCTTGCGCTTGCAGCGCCAAAGTGGCCAAAAAGGCAGGCTACGACAAGTAAAAATTGAAGATTAATAAACGCATTTGCCTTTCATAAGCGTACCCCTTAAAACTGCTATTTAAAGCGTGCAGTGGCAATGAATTTACTTGTGATCCCCATCGTTCCGCGAGTCTTAAGAATTTGGTATCATGAGCCAAGGTAATCCAGCTTCGAGCCACCTGTCGCGTAAAGCCTACGAGCTCTCTATTCGACAACCGATCTTAAAAACGCGGGCTATTTCACGGCTAGTTTTTGTTGCATGCGTGAGATGGAAGAAAGCGATGACCTACGCCACCATTTATTGATTGATAAAGTCGTCACTTAACCAGAAATCAGCTCAGTTTTGTCCTCGGCGAGAGCCGCCGCTTCGATGGGCGCCGCCATGTTTGTTTACGCTAAAAAGTTTGGGGCAAGCTTTGGGGTTCTTTGGGGCTGACGCTAAATTCCAGAAATAGCGTGCCCAACCCAAAACCCAAAGGCAGTTTGGGTCTCGCGCATGCGCAGTGGTGTCGACGCTATTTCTTTGGGGCCCCAAAGTGTTTGGGGCCCTTATTCGAAAACTCCCTACTCACTCTTTTAGGGGCGAAGCTCCTTAGGGCATAGGCTAGTCCCTCGCCGTTGTCGTAGCCACCTCTAGTTCTCAGAATGATCACGAGATGGCGCTGCGGTGCGGCGCGACGGGAAGCTCACGCTCGCCCTCGCCGCGTGCCTCCCGGCACGCGAGCTCTCTCACTCTTCCATCTGCTGTCTTGTGAGAGAGAGAGAGAGAGAGCGAAAGGCGCGCGTTGACTATGGAAACTCTCTTTCTTCGGTGAACGCTCTACCAGCTCGCAAAGAAGAAGAACGCGCCCTCACCCGCGAGAGACAACGTTGACGCAGGCAGCATCTTCTAGCGAGCATTGGATCTTGACTTGCAATGAAGTGCCGGTGGGAGATTTCACTTGTGCGCAGTTGAACCATAAAATTTCTTGTATGTATACACACAGTGCTTGTCACGTCTTTGATGATGTACTGGGCAAGATTCACGGAAGATTCACGGTTTTTACCGATGAACCTCCGGAGCTTCGCCCACTCATCATCATTCACTCCGTGGATATGCGTGGATGCGTGGAGAGAGCGAACGCGCGCGTCCAGACCGGCCGTGCCAGTAAAAACTCGATCCATCCATACAGCAGCTTGGGGTCACACCGAACACTGCAGTCTTTTGCCAACCACGCACGGAATGCATGTTTTTCAAAGAAAACGTGACACCGTCACGGAGAACCACCGCCATGCCCTACGCGTCCTCACTGCGCGCTGTACCTGCATGGCCGGTTGAGTCTTAGCGCTGATTTGCACTTCTTTGTTCTTTTTGCTTAGGAACTAAACATTTATCCGGTCGAAAACAGGCGAGACTGGTATTGTCTATCGCGTCCGAAAACACAATTTTCCTTTGGAGTGCTAGCCCGACGTAATTAAATTGGAGCAAAGTGAGCGCGAAATGCGAAAATCTGCACGACGTTCTGAACCACCGCTTACTGGAGGAGTGTTTCCGTTTCCAAGTGCGTTCAAAACGTTCACACTTCCTTTTTTGTTTCAGGGCTAGTCCTCTTGAAAGCAAACACGTTAGCTACCCACTCCGGGTGCTCAGAAAATCGAGACGGGGCACCCGGGTTGATAAAATATACATGCTCACAAATGCACCGGAAGCACACGCATCAAAACGCCTAAAAGCTCTAAGTAACGGGCTAGCCTCTTACCAGTGATGAAATGTAATCGACAAATCCTGCTGCTGTCTGACGGCTGTCCACAGCTCTCACCCACGCTTTCCGTCGACTGTTGTCGTTCGGAAACGATGCCATTGGCGTTTGGCACATCCTACAGGCAAAAGCTAACCACCATGTCAAAGCGGCCAGGTGCACGCGCACATAACAAACCGGAACAAACTCGATCCATCCGTACGGCAGCATGGAACCACGCCGAATACTGCAATGTTTTGCCAACCAGTCCTGTCGCACGTGCGTGCTAGGGTCACGTGACTGACGTCACTGCCCTTTCGTGACGTACCCCAGGACAGGTCCATTGGGGACGTGCGTGTTTGGGTTAACCCTCTGTGGAAAGAATCTACGACTTATTTTCTTAATACATTTACTCAAGCTACATTTTGTTTTACTCCCATGAAAGCCCACTGTAATTAAACATGTATGCCATTGCACGATTTGAAAGCTTAAAGCACAATATTAATTCATCAAATTCTCATTATGGAATTAGTGTGAATAACGCTCAATAAAGTCTGGATGGCAGACGTTGATTAGTGTGATAAGCTCATTATTTAAGTTTGCTTTGACACAGCACTGTCGTTATATGCAAATCCTTAATCCATTTTTTATATACAAACTTGATGCCTATTTTTAAGGTACCTGTTTTCTTTACTCCAACGGAAAGCTTACCGGCCAGAGTGTATGCATGGCAACGGGAAAACGGCGTGAAACATCTTTTCATTAGAATTTTTTCGCCTGTGGAGTATATTTTGCAGTGACCGACAACTGTCAAGTGTGTTTGCGCCAGGTTCTGCCGCGATAGAGAGCATGCCCACAAAAGCAGGTTGTCGGTAGAGGTCAAGAAAAAAAAATTACACCATCTCCCGCTAAAGGGGACCATGAGGCGATGCGAAGCAGCACGGGGGGTGCACACCGCGTTTGCATCGGTTTGACGCTAGCAGACGCTGCCTGCGTCAGCGTTGTATGATCGACTTGATTGAAGTAGATTTAAAAGGCATGAGGACAATTTAAAGAGAGAAGGAAAAAAAGTTCTTAAATTTTTTTACGAGCCTGGTGGCGCACATGTCACCGCCCCGTTACAAAGGGGACGCTCATAGCATCCATCCATCCACTGTCTCTCGCAGGCGAGGGCGCGTTCTCGTTCCTTGCGAGCTGCAAAGCGTTCATTAGAGAGTTTTAGCAGTGCTGGTTACCGTACGGTAATACCGTACCGTCGTGGTCCGCACGCAGAAAATTGAGCTTGTGAGAACCTTACCAGCAAGTTTTATCATCTGATGACGTTACGGTACTCCCCTAGCAACTAGTGCAGATGTTTCCGACTAAAATAGCGACGCGCCGACCACGACCGTACGGCATTACCGTACTTACCGTACGGCATTACCGTACGGTAACCAGCACTGCTAAAACTCTCTATTGAAGAAAGAGCGTTTCCATAGTCAAGAAGAGATTCTTTATTGTTGTGGAAAGGTGGAAAGGGGGAGGGGAGTGCACGATAACTGTCTCTCCGGAGAGGACACCTCAACCGGTACACTCAAAGGGAAGGGGATATGAAAGAATAGGAAGGAAGGAGGGAGTTCGAAGCACACACACACACACACACACACACACACACACACACACACACACACACACACACACACACACACACACACACACACACACACACGTCCCACCGAGTCAAAGTCAGCAGGCAGCGAGCTGTCGAGCGGGGTTAAAACCGCCCGGTCAGCCCGGAGTCCTCGATGAAGGTGAGGACTGCGGCGAGAGCGGAGCGTCGACGTTCGCAGCAGCCTGTTGGAAAGAGCACGTCTTGCTCCGTGGCACAGGGCAGCCCGAGGTTGCGGTAGCGAGCGCGCAGCTGCTCGCGCTCGCTGTCGAAGGCCGGGCACTCGCACAGGAGGTGGGAGAGGGTTTCATCCTCTCCGCAGTCGCGGCACGCAGGAGAGGAGAAACCGCGGAGTCGATGGCGGCACTCCGCTGGCCAAACACCACCGGTGCGCAAGGCGAGGAGGAGACTGCGCTCTCGCCGGGAGAATCCAGTTGCCGGGAGTGGGCGTGGCTGGCTGCCGTCAACAACGCGGGCGTCGGGATGAGCGCGCGCGAGCTCTCTGCGAAAGTTTATCCTCGCGGAATCGTAAGAGCTCGCGCAATCGCTCATCGGGGGTCCGGGCTGTGGGCGCGCTTTGCGAGGTCGTCTGCTGCCTCGTTGCCCGCAATGCCTACGTGCGCAGGGAGCCACTGAAGGACCACGTCGAGTCCGCTCTCCTGCAGGGATAGAAGGCTGCGGGCAACACGTTGGGCGAGCGGCGGGACGCGTTCCCCCTTCGCGACTAGACGCAGGGCCGGCTTCGAGTCACAAAAAATGGCTGCAGTTGTGACGGCCGGCGTTTCCCGAAGGAGGTCCACGGCCAGTTGGAGCCCGTTCCATAGTCAACGCGCGCCGTTCGGAGAGGAGGAATGCCGAGAGGAGACGAGACAATGAGAGGAGGGGGAGGAGGATGCGCAGTGCGGGTGCGGATGGATGGAGGGACATAGCCCCGACCATAAGCTGCTTCGCGTCTAAAAGCGGCTTCTGCCTGTCAAAGGACCCCCCCCCCCCCCCTTTAGCTAATAGTGCCGCTCTGTCAACGTGACGTCGCGGCAGACCTTGTTTGCAGATTCGGCCTGCACTGCCTACTTCGTAAGCACCTTGACTTATAGACGCGCTCGGGCTGGCGCGGACGAGCTGGTTCCCCGATGCTGCTCGCGGCGGCGCTCGTCGCGAGCCGCCTGCTCCTCGGGAGTACGAATTTCACAGTCGCAGAGAAATTGCCGCGTTCGGCTACGACGGAGAGCACGGCAACACGGTGCCGAACTGTCAACGTGTCCTCGCGGAAGACCCCCTCCGCACCGCGCTCTGATTTCTCTCTCGAGAGCGGCACGGAGAGGGTCTATCGCGACGTCACGTTGACAGAGCGGCACCATTGGCTGGAGGGAAGGGGTCCTCTGACAGGCAGAAGCCGCTTTTTTCTTGACCTGTACACGAGTTACAGTGTACAAGCACGGCCGCTCGATTAGCAACGCATGAGGTTTTTTTATCGAGCGGCCGTGGTACTAGAATATTCTAGTACGCTGTACCCGAGTGCCCCGATGTTTTCCTCGGCCGCCTACCAAGGCACTCAACGGTTGCCGCGAAGGCAGCGCCGCTTCTCAGCGTCAACTCCCTTTACTGCGTAGACAGCAAATAGTAGGGCGGGGATGCGTTTTTATGTACCGACTGCAATTTCAACTCCGAAATATGGTCGTATGAACAGCAGAAGGCGACGTATAGCAGTTTAAAAACTCCAAAAAGCAGTCTTCCCCACGAGGTTACGCCACGTTTCAGTTGCCGCGACTTTCAAGCTAAATTTAAAAATACAAATCCTACTCAAATCGTGAAAGGGTGATCGATTCCATCGCTATAATTCAGGTTCTTTACAAATGCACTAAGGTCCGTTCACACGTTCTGGCGAGTTGTCGGTCCCGTACACGCTCCTTGTCAGCCATTTGCGCAAGATCACCTCGCTTCTTAGCAGCCGCCCTTTTCACATTGCATGTTGTCTCCCTTCCTTCACTGCAGGATTTCCCCCCCCCCCCCCCCCCATTTTCATAAGTCCATAAAGGGAGCCTGCCCCGCCGCGGTCGTCTAGTGGCTATGGTACTTGGCTGCTGATCCGAGGGTCGCGGGATCGAATCCCGGCCGCAGTGGCTGCATTTCGGTGGAGGCGAAATGTTGAGACTCGTGTACTGTGCGATGTCAGTGAACGTTAAAGAACCCGAGGAGGTCAAAATTTCCGAAGCTCTTCACTACGGCGTCTCTCATAACCACAGCTGGTTTTGGGACGTAAAACCCCAGAAGTCGATCATAAAGGGACCCTGTTCCTGACACAACCATAGCCGAGAACCACTGATTTAGACGAAGAAATCGGTTTGACTAAGTACTTTGTTCAGCATTTGCCATAAACCACAGTAAATGGATTGCTTTCGATGAACCAAGCAAAATCTGTTAACACATAATCATTAAGCATAATCATCTATGCATTAAATCTGGGGAAGCACGAAAATATCTTCACTAGCTATGTATTTTTTCGGCGTAGTTAATCACTGAATTTCTTACGACTAGAAAGGTCTGAGTGAATATTCCACGATGCCGAGAAAACAGAGTAATCTAACACATGCTGAAGATCTACTCAGTTGCTCATTTTTGCCTATAATAGTAACACTACATGCACGCATGCATCTTCAGATGTGGTAGGCAAAGCTTTCGCTAAAGTGACGTTCCTGCATAAACCTGTGTGTCTTTAATGATGCAAATTAAGCTATTTTTTAATGCTGTCTCCCTCCAACAGTTACAAATGCAGTCTATACCTACTTATTTTACAGCCCTCTCCCTGATAGTGTTCGACAAGCTGTCAACCATAAGAACAATGGCTGAAGCTGAATGGTCCTCCTCCGAAGAATACGCAGAACCTATCTACATCTACATGCGAGAGCTGGAGCGCCAACAGGTGATGACGTACAAGGGCCGATCCCCTCAGCTCCGCTACAGGGCAGCATTTGTGGACCTCATCAACACTGTCTGTACCCGTATGGGTTTCTGTGATGTGGCCCGACACCTCTCCGTGAACCTTCTGGATTTCTACATGGATGACCACGACGTTGCTCCAAAGCAGCTAGAGCTTATTGCTCTGGGCTGTCTCGTTATTGCAGGTTAGTACCTGTTGTGCAAGATGTTGACTAGAACAAAAACCCACCAGTTTCACAGCTAGGATCAATGCTGCATGGTCGCAATACAGCCGCCTGCATGGTCTAAGACGTAAAAAAATATTGGCTAACGTACGCTGCTCGTGTTCCCCCTCTTAAGTGCCGAAAATTTCCTAGAACGGCTAGGTTGTGGTCAATCCTCGATATAACGAATTCCTCGATATTACGAAGTTTTTGAATACCCCGCCGCAACTCCACAAAACGTGTATTTATAACCTCTCTATAAAGAAGTGACCGCGGGGGATGCCCTTGATATAACCAATTCCCCCTACCAATAACCCAGTAATTTTGCTCCAAATATCAAGTTTAGCGCGAGAAGCAGCCGGATCCATTCCCGCGGCTGCCCCACCAACGACGGAGCGCGAAGCGATGTCATCGCGAATGGCGCGCATGCAGCCGTTGAGGCAACCTGGATTCTGCAGAGTGCTGCCAGCGAAACATAAGGTGGAAGGCGCTTGTATGCGCGGGCCCCACTTCCTTCTCAGCTCCCCTGCGTCAGTCGAGTAGGCGATGCGATTCTTGCCGCCGCAGCTGTCGTTTCCTCCCACCTCCAAACATCGTATCGTGTTCCCAGTGGGTTGCGCGCTGCCAGCGCCGCTGCTCACTACAGTGTAGCTTTCCATGTCTATTTTCTTTTTTTATTGTTATTTAGTATCAGGCCGTTCGCATTCGCTTTTTCTTTTTCACGCGGTACGCATGTGTGCGAGTTTACGAGCTCGTATCCATGCACTGTCACTTAGGTGTATTACTGCAAGGTTGAGTGCCTAAACGGTGAAACGGCCCGCCCGTCACGCAAGAGCTTGGCTTTCGTTGAGCGCGAAATGAAAGCCAAGGACTGGACTGTGTGCAGTATTGCGGGATTTTTTTCAATATATCTTTTCGGGCTATTGTGCCCCCTTGTTTAATTTGCATGTTTCTTTTTCGGATTTTCATGCCGAAACTGGATATAACAAAAACCTCTATACAATAAAATTTTCGAGCATTTGTCAATTTCATTATATCCAGGTAAACATAAATTCCTGCATTGTGTGTGCAGCACAGTCAAGGTACATCAAAGGCCACTTGCAATTTTTATAAAACAGTGTGTTTCAGGGGAGTCGGGATTCACAGCAAATTTTACTCCAAACATCACTGTCCTTAATATGCATGCTTCATTCAGATTAGCAGGATGTTAAATAGAATAAACATAGTGCATTTTTCCCAGTATGGCAACTATCTTGTAAAATACCGAACAAGCGCCCCAACCTGTGCAAGCGGCCCCCCTCCTTCCTTTGTCTCCTTGTTCACCGTGTCGCACACCATTGCCGCACCTGGGCAGTCTTCATTTCTTTAATATTTTACGTGTCGCCATTTTCATCGGAAGGACCGGTGTGTGCTGCAGGCATGTCAGTGGTAGCGTGAATTCGGTGTCCGATACTGCGCGGTCTCGCGATTTTTGCGTTCGACTCCAAGAAAAGTTCGAGAGTTACGACGTAAAAAAAAATCAGTTATTTCTCTTATTCCAGAAATACTGATCGAGAGGATGGCCCTGCATTCTTTTTCCTCGGCGGCAGTTCCGCTGCCGTCTTGAATTTTGGTCCGTGACTGAGCAGGAGCCTTGAACTTTCTCGATTTATCTCTCGCGTGGAAGAGGAGGGGAGGGGGGTACTGCTCAGCATTTTACGGCAGTGAAATGCACTAGGGATGCTTTCACTATGCCTAGTTTCTTGTGGATATCACCATACTGTGCGAAATGAAAGCTCAAAGCAAGGAATACCATGATTTCCAGAGAACTTTTAATGTGCTTTTTGCTTTAGCACAGTATGACTGATCGCAGTGGCGCATAATTCTGCGAAAATGAAAAAAAGAACTGTGAAAATAATTTCAAGGTATTATTCTTCAATAAGAATATATTTTCCTTCACCTGAGCATAGACATAAAGCAGAGATAGAATAACATTTCAGAGCACAAAGAACAAGGATAAAAGGATGAAACAAGTGCTCGTATTGCCCATGAGCATTTGTGCCTTTAAGCATAATGAACTAACTTGCCCCTAAGCATATGTTTCTGACACTGACAGCCTTTACAAAAATCGCAGCACTGAAGTCGAAGTGATTTCGTTAACAACAAGCATTACTGAATCACTCGAAAAAGAAGGAAAAAAACTGGGTGGTTTCATGTGTATCAAATTCTGATGCAGGCTAGAAAAATGTCTGCAGAAGCTAAAATAAGTATTGCAAAAAGTGTGCTCTAGAGAAAAAAAAAACATTGAATGAGTGAGGTGATGACAGCAACTGCAAACACAGTGTTGTTTGAAGTAGGACTTGGTATAGTGTTTCACACAGTGCACTGTCCGCACCACACATTTAAAGCAGCATCTATGAAACCGGTGCCATAAAAAAGTGGGCTTCCAAAGCACCTGCAGGGACCTGCAGCTCATTCTTAAAAGACGACAGTATGGCAGGGGTGCAAGGGACATGAAAAAAGGCTGACACACACACTGAGTGTTTGTCTTCCTTCCTTTATGTCTCTTGTTTGTACCTTTATCCTAAAATAAACCTTGAACCAGCCAGCCCAATTAACTGCGGAACTGTGCTAATTTATCTTTCCTCAATTTCATGTCCTGTGTAAACTGGAATGCTGCTGCTTGTCTGGTGATTTTCGTCCCTAGTATTGTTTCCCTAAACTCCTTCCTTTGATGCTGATTCAACTACTTCATGCACCATGAATGCTACGTTCTACAACATTCTGTAACCCCTTGCTGCACTTTGTGTTCATACTTACTTGATGTGGTACATCAGCATGGTGTAGAACTACCAAAAATCACTTCTGCACATATATTCATGAGAAAATGAACAAATCCACGTCCCATTGGCTGCTGTTATCAATGTTCTAGCTAGCCTTTGCCACATTCTCTTCTGCCCTTTGGCTACCTCAGTGCAGCCTCATAATGCTTCCACAAAGCTCAGAATTTTGGGGGGAACTCTGTAGCGTGTTCCTTCTCTCACATGCGCATGCACATATACAGGCAAAAACTGTAGTAGAAGGACAAAATTTTGTGCGACATTTGTTTGAAGGTATGTTACACTTTTTCCTTTGCAGGTTAGTAAATTTTCAGGTTACTAAATTAATATACACAAGCTTAATTTCAACTACATGCTTTGAGTATTCTTGATGACATGTGGGCAGACAGCATGCACAAGTGGCCTATTGATGCTACTGAGACACATCAATATGCAGTGAGGGATGTGATCTGGGGCCACTTTCTGAGAATGCTGATTTTGTCAATATTTTAAAGTGTGTCACCGTCAGGCTTCAGCGCATGCTCATGTATGTTTGAGCAAAGGCAAGCAAGCATTTGCTTTTTCATTGGTCATTCAAGATTCCATGTCATGCAAAATGACGCCATCCCCAAAATGAAGCCAAGGCAGACGTAGGGGACATGAACTGTAGTTTTTAACTGAAGCGTAAAAGTTATGACATACTATATGGAAAGAAATTAATGTGCATGAAAAAACACCCGACCTGCCGTCGGTAGGGACTGAACCTACAACCTTCTATCCCTACCAATGGCAGGTGTCTTGTCGTCCACTTTAATTCCTTTCCATTTATGTTATAACTACAACACCATAGTTAAAAACTACGATTGTGCAACTCCAACTACTATGTATGTCTTCCCTCTTCAATGTCTGTTGACTTCATTAGGTTCTGTTTCGCCCTTTCCTTGCAGTCACCAAACGCAATCATCTCAGAATATGGCCCCTGCAGTCATGCAGACATCTAAAACCCAATGATATGCGCAAATGTTTTATGCAATGCAACTCAATTTAGTCCTCACTGACCAAAAATAGCTACTTCACTGTCTCTATGCAATTGTACAAACTTGTTAGGGTTCATTTTATAAAAAGATACTAGCTCTTTTTATGGTTAAGAAGATTTTTATACCCCTGACACACGGGCACGCTAAGTACTTTAGGTAAGGGGACATCTACCGGAAAGGCGTTTATGCCCAGTGACACACGACAAAGGAGTATCTCCTTCCCGGTAAAGTTCCCGGTAAAGTACTCATTTACTTATTTATTTCTTGCACCACAACAGCAGTTTGCCCTTGCGTGAAGGTAGCTGTGCCTACGAACTGAACTGGCAATTAATGCTTGTTCCTAATGTGCCACGAATGAAAGCAGAAAACAGTCCCACGTTATTTAAAGGGCCCCTAAACCACCAAGAGGTAGAAATTTAGTTGCGGTGTTGCTTTTATGCCGGTGTCCGCAACAAACACGTAGCCGCAAGAATTTTTCGAAACGGTGCCGAAATAGCCGAGTTACACGCGTTTGATTATCAAAACGCGGCGCTTGCTTGTTTCGCTCTCTCCTGCGCCCACCGGCCGCTTCCCGGGGCCACCTCCTCGCCGAGTGCTCCTCCGACTGTCACGTGACATACATCGCTGATGACGCGCATCCGGTTGACGCGCCTCCGCCGGTCTCCCGCGTTCGCGCAAGTGTTCTGTTGGTGCTGTGCCAACGCTCTCTGTTAGCGCTATCCGTCGTGTTCAGACAGTTGCTGCAGTTTCTCGTCGGCTGTACCTCACTTGCACTTGCGTAGCGTAGTGCATTTGCGAATTCACACGCGAACACCACACGAACGACACACGACGAGGAAAACAAACAGGCAGGGAGCGCGTGCATTTGCTAGCAGACTAACCGGAAGTCGACGTTCTCCTTCGACCTATCAGCGTAGCTCGGACTCTTCTGACGTCACCAAAAAACACAATGTCGTCACGGCTAACTTTGGCATGCCGGAAATGGCTGTCGAGCGCACGGGAATGTTTTTCGAGTTTGTGGCGCGGCCGCGGCGTGTAGCGCTGCCGCATTTGACATCGTTCATCGTGACGGCATTTTCAACTTGATGCGCGTGTTAACTTGAAATGTTCAAAAAAAAAAAAAAAATGTCGGGGGTGGTTTAGGGGCCCTTTAATTCTGCGGTAAACGCACAACATAGATATGTCGAAATTCCTCACACCGACAGCCTATATATAAATAACAACAAAATAACATTATATCAGAAAAACTTTAAAATGATGAAAACTAAACAAAAGCAATATATTAGAAATTGTCAATTAGACTATTAAAAAGCTAGAACGCTACCAATTTCGAGCAAAGATATTCACCATCGAGAATGCTGACGATATATTGGGGAATCCTGTTGCAGTACTGCAACAGGATTCGCCATTGCGCATAAATACGTATTTATGCGCAATGGCATGGGTCAGGCACTGCCTTTATATGCTTTCCTAAATGCAAAGGTCCATTACAAGCTTTTAGTGCCAGATGCGTCGCGGTTACCCACATGCATTGGTGCATGTGAGTAACTTTCTATTTGCACATTGGAGGCGCAGTATCGTTATAACTACGCAATTGAAGACCGACGTGGAAAGTGCCATGAGTTGCGCTTTTATGAGCGCCAAAGTTGCGGTGGAGCTGTCTGTAGTATGTTCGGTGCTCCTTGAAAATAAATATTTACCTATTATAGGAGCGTTTCTTTGTATATTTCTTTGTCTCCAGATAATATGCTGCCGGTGACTTTAAAATTCGTACAATGACCATAGGTCGATGAAAGATTTAAAAGGTTCACTTTTTGTCTCAGTGTTATCCTACACTACTTTCAATTCTAGAAATCAAATGTAACGTTAATGTAACGACAGGTTCCAATTTTTGAAATGTAACTGGAACGCGTTCCTTTCTTATTAAAGGAACTTTGCAACGGGACCGCGTTACAGAATTGCGAAGGAACGAGTTTTCGTTCCTGTTTTGGAGGAACGTGTACAACATTGATTCTCCGCCGCATCTTCTCAACGGCGAGCTACACAACGGTGGCTACGTATGCTGCTAACCTGTGTTGCTCTAACTTTCGGGTGCACTTTCCGGTTGCGAAGCCGAAACTTGAGAAGGATTAATCTTTAATTTATATCAAGGCGTAACTTGCAGTTGCGTTTTTTGACGTAAATGTTCGTAGCGGTGGCTGTGTGATGCATTTGCTTGTATTGAATTTAGCAGAAGTATGCGTCCCGTATTTAGAAACGGGAGAGTCGGGTGTCTCGCGGAAGTAGAGGTACTTGCCTTCCGTGTTGCTAAAGGGACCGTCATGCCGCCCTGCACGTTCATCGGGAGTCTACTGCCTTCAGAGAACCGCCACATCTACAGTCAAAGCAGTGTACAATAGGGGGGTTCACTCAAACGCTTGAGCGTAACGCATGCGCGTACGAAATAATTCACGTGAGCAAAGACTGACTGCCCAAACGTTCCTCGGTAATATTTTGGTCTCGAAGGAACCACGAGCGAGACTTGCGCACAATGACCACAAATTTATATCATTCTGCTCGCAGTGCTCAAGGGAGGCGTTGCGCCCGAATATTTTGTACAATCCCGTCTTTGCTAAGTGAAGCGTCACTGCAACCTTTTTTTTTTTTTTTTTGTGTGTGTGTGTGTGTTCTGAGACTTCGCGAAAAGATATGACTGGAAATTCTGCTCGATCGATTTGCGAAGGTACGGTGGTTACACGAAAAAGAAGGTGGAAAATGTGGAGGTGAGACCATCACGCGATTATGATGATAACGGAGGTAAAATACCATATATCTCAACAAAAATACTCCTTATCACGTGTCTCAAAACTTCACAGGATATCGAAACACGCGACGCTTGGTTTGTTGAGAAATGCTTGGAGTGCAACAGGTCACCCAGTCACCGCACTTCCGGCTAAAGAGGGCTTGCTCACTCCTTTTCTAATCGTATTGTTGAATCGAAGTCGCGTACAGCAGGAGACACAGTACCTTGCCGAACTTACCACGCTTCACCGTATGGAGAAACTTTCCAGATATCGTCGTACGAGTCTGGAAAAAACGGGCAAGGCCAGGGCAAGTTCTGTGTGCACTTCAAAATCGCTTCTACGGTTACTGAAGGCGTTGAGCGGTGACAGGCGGAAGAGTAGGGGGCAGGGAGATATGGCCATGAGGCAGGTGCAGTAGCGCACCCAGGATTTCTGCCAGGGGGGGGGGTTCAATTTTTCACGAAGGGCCGGGCATGCGATTACACAGGTGTTGCGTGTGTAAAAAAAGTAAATAAAATGCCAGATAATAGTAACATCAATGACAATGATTATTTTTATTATTTTTTCGGCGTTTTGCAGAGAAATTAGCGCCACATTTTTCTAGAACATAGGAGCAGTGACGGAGTGAGAGGGGGGTTAGGTCGGCCTCAGGGGTGGGGGGTTACAACCCCCCCCCCCCGTCGGTGCGCCACTGGGCAGGTGTGCTATTAGCTTATGCACACATCTCGCAGTTCGTTTTTGAAGCGCCCTCTTCAAGATAGCTTGTCACCCGTTTCTGCACACTTGCACTGTTATGCCAAGGAGAGAGAGAATTTTGTTCAGGTCATTGAATGAATATAGGGTGGGGCCTTCAGTTTACACCAAAAGCAGCTGCGACGCCCCGTGCTACGCGGTTCAGGCTTCGCTGGCCACGTTGGGCTTCACGTCACGTAGCATAGCCCAGCAGGATTTAGATAGAGGAAATGCAACCAGAAGCTGACATTCCAGCGTTACGTGAAATAACGTCGAGATAGTTCCGTATCTAAGGCACTTGCATGTAAACAGGTTGGTTCAATGGAGAACACGAAGCACATGTGCCGACCTGAAATTGACGGGTCTGTTTGCGCGCGACTGCGTCCACATGCGCCCGTCGCGCAACCGCAGCAGTCCCGTCCGTTGGTAGTGCATCATGTTGCGCGAGGTGACATGGGGTAGCAGCTTTTCCCCGCGTGCGATGCCTGTGTCGGGGGGCTGCTGTTGTATGTGGCGTCGAATATTGAGACGAATGTCTTCGCTGGTCAAGCCTAAGGGACATTGACAGGTAACGGTAGGAGTGCACTTGCTGCGAGATCGTCGGCTCTTTCGTTGCGGGGCACACCGCACTAAGCCGTCGCCCTTCTCCTGAATGCCACTGAAGGCGGCGTGGGACCTCTCCTTTCACTCCCCTTCCCGCGCGTGTGTTGCCGTGCACACCGGAGTCCGTACCGGAGTTTCTTTCCAAAGAATTTGTCGCACAGTAGCGCAGCCCACGAAGAAGTGTCAGGCATTGTGTCCTATTGGTTACATATGTAGATAGCTCCCCTCTGTACCTTCCTCACTCCCACTCCACCCTCTTTTGTGCCAGCTGCTTGGGCTAGACAGGTACTGCGGTCACCAGTAATAACTTTCCTTATCTCCCCACCTTTTGAACATATTTTTCATAAAAAATATATAAAATAAGAAAAAAAACGTACACCCCGTACGATGTTTTGGTCAGGGGCTGCAGCATTGTACAGATGTCAAGAAGGGGAGACAATGGGTGCCTTCACGCGCCCAGCGGGAAGCAGGGGGGAGCTGGGAATGGTTCACCGAATACCCGAATGCCATGACGCGCGCGCTCACAGAAACCGGTCTCGAGAAGGGGGTAAAACAGTATGAGGCTCGCTGGAGGGAGAGCGTACCCGCTTTGTAATGTTTAGTGGCGCCGCTTTTGACAAACGTTAGAACTGACGTGCAAGAGGTTGATATTTTTTTTCACAGAGGGCACCACCGCTAGAAAACAATTTTGAGATCTACTTTTTATCGAAAATCTTTAATTTGAGGCGCTCGTTGGTAAAACTACTGAGCACAAGCCATCATAAGACACCGTATGATTCTACTAAAGTGCAGTCTTCGTCGTGAATTAGCATGTGCATGACGAGAAATGTCAATTTGTGCCGACCTGGGCCAGCACTGCGTCCGTTTAGATTCCCTAATACGAAAAAAAAGACAATTTTGTCTTCATAGGATTTGAGAGAAGGGCTTCCTACTTGATTATTGAAAATTTCAGAGCTTCAACCTAAACAGTTTTGTCAATTCAGTAATGCGTGGCTAAGTAGAGCTCAAAATTGCCAAATTGAAGTAAATAAGTCGTGATGTGTTCATCAGAACGTAACGCAACTTCGCGCAGGCGATAAGTAGACTATAGCCTAGGAAACTACCAAATACTGTCGTTCTACGTTGAAAAGGAAAAAGGCTATTCGACTATAAACTTCTATTGTTTTGGTCATTTTCATTGGAGTCTGTATAATTTCTTGATTGGTTTACACGAAATTTCTCTTCATAGAATTCTAGAACGGCATTTCATTTAAAGGCACAGATAATTTCATTTCCCTATGCTGAGTAGTTTTGCTGGAAACTGGGTAATGCGGAAGGTTGTACGCCAAAAACACACTTTCTTGCACCCACTGTTTTCACTGTCATTACTTAACGCTTCAGTCTGAGCAAGAATACTATTAGTGTCGGAAAGCGCAGGAATTGAACTTTCTTACACTGTATATAGCTCACATCTGCACAACCAGCGTAGAAAGCATAGCGCATTCGCAATAAACGACTAAAATGCACCAGCGATGCACTACGCCTGGTACCGCGACTGCCGCGAGTACTGCCCCTCCATGCGTTTTCCGCCGGCTAGGTAGACTCAATGGAGGGGTTTTATACTGCGTTTTTTTTTTATTTGAACATACTGCAGGCCCTTCTCGGCCCATGCAGGAGTGGGGCAAAAGTACAACAATATACATATACAGTTGGAAAAGTTGGAAAAGTTTCTGATGCATCAACATCCCAAGCAACTAACTTTGAAAGGCAGCCTATACTCATATTCCTTCAAACTCTTCTGAGCTGCATATTGTTTCGTAATAAGCAGTACAACGGTACACACATGAAACACCTTCTAAGGTTTAAAGGGCCCATGACAGCTATTTTTTTGTTGGAGACTTTTATGTTCTAATGAGTAGAACAGTGTCTTGAAATCACGGCGTGGAGTGACAAATTCTCCAGCGTGAAGTCTAATTAGTCACAGCATCGTTAATTTTGTTCAGTTTTAATGAAGCTTCGAAACGCGCGCCAAAAACTACAAGAAACTAGCGCCGCGGGGCTAGCGCGGCGGCTGTCGGAAGTGAGCGCATGCACTGATCACTTAAGCTCAAGATTCGGTGCCGTTGCGGAGAGCGCGAGCGCCAGACCAGCTCGCCACACTCGCTTTGCATCATAGCGTGTGTACAATGTACGCTTGAGCGACCAACACGGAGAGGAAGCAGAAAAATACGGCTTCTGGCGTGGCCTCCGCGATCGGCTGCGAGAGCCGATCTTGGAGGCTACGCTCGGAGGCCATAGCGCGGCGCGCCCGTGTCTCTCTGTGACGTCACGATATCAACTTACAAAAGTGAAACGTCACAGATGGCCCACTAACTGCGTCACACTAGTGGCGATGTCGCGAGGTGCTGCGAGCTCGGATGAGCATTCCCGCTTACTTTGAAATCATATTAAAATTACTTAGAGGCGACGTTCGCCACTAATACTTGGTCAAGATTGCCTTCGTATGCAGGAAAACCAATTAACGCAAGCATCTCGCGTTTGAAATTTTGGTGTCATGGGACCTTTAAGAGTTTATTCCTAGCCGCTAGATTATAGGTAAACCTCCCTCTTTAATTTAGCCTCATGCCTTTTAAGTCTACTTCAATTAAATCGATCATACTATAGCAAAAACTTAAATTCATAGCCCAGTTGTCTGGCCCTTATGGCAGAAAGTCCTTATTTTTCCCTATAATTATTTTTGTTCGTTCTCTCTAGTTTTCTGCCACCAGTATTCTAACCGTCTCTTATTTCAATTGCGGGTATGTTCAGCTTCCCATTGTTCTCCCTAAAACCCAAGGCTTCATGTAGGGTAGTGCCCAAACGTACACCTGGGTGGATATTTCCGCATTCAATCAGAACATGCTCCGTCGTTTCCCTATCTTCCTCACAGCATGTGCATTTTTCTTCTTTACTGAATTTCGCTTTATAACTACGCGTTCTAAGGCAGCCCGATCTCGCTTCAAACAGTAAAGCGCTTCCTCTTGAATTATCATAAAATGCCTCCCTCTTTATTTCGTTTTTGCCCTTTCGGTAGTATTCAGAGTCGTTTTTTTTTCCCCATCGCTGTAATCCAGTAAATCATCTCCGCCTCTCTGACTTTTCCCTTCACGCTCTTTGTTGTCAGTTCTCTTAGAGCCGTATATTTACTGGTGAGCCTCCTAGTTCTGTTTCTCCACTGCGTGTCAACGCTCTTTCTATATAAAGAACGGAACACCTTCACTGCCCACCTACTCTCTTTCATATTCCTAAGCCTCTCTTCAAACCTTATTTTGCTCTGGGCTTCCCTTGCCTCAAAACTCGCCCATCCCATATCGCCCTTTACAGCCTCATTTGTCGTTTTACCGTGAGCACCCAACGCGAGGCGTCCCACAGTTCTTTGATTCACGTCCATTCCTGATTGTACCTCTGGCCTCATGCACACCACTGAGTTCCCAAATGTAAGCCCCGGTACCATTACCCCTTTCCACAGACCCCTAAGCACCTCGTACGTATTGTATCCCCATAACGCTCTGTGCTTCATTATTGCAGCGTTCCTCATTCCCTTTGCTGCCAAGCCTTTCTCGTGTACCTCCATGTATCTATCACCCTCATTTACCCATACCCCAAGGTACTTGTATTCGCTTTCTCTCGGTATTTTGGCCCTGTACGGACACCGCCTGGTCGTTGGGACCATTGAATACCATCAATCCACATGTTGTTACACTAAATCCTCGTCCTAGAGCCTCGCCTTCCTTTCCGCATATATTCACCAGCCGTTGTATATCATCTCAACTGTCCGCGAATAAGACAATATCGTCAGCATAAAATAAACCCGGAAGCATCTGCTGAATCATTACGCCGCCCTGTTTGTGTGACAGATTAAAACCAATGTTGCTATCTCCTAGCGCTTTTACCATTCTAACCATGTACAGCATGAATAACAGCGGCGACAAAGGACATCCCTGTCTCAGCCCCTTGCTAATATCAGGACTCTGCTAATATCAACGTTCTCTATGCTACTGATTCCTTCCCATTCTATGCAAACTATATTTTCTCGATATATCTCCCTCAAAAGCTGTACACAATCGTCGCCTATGCCCATTCCTTCCAATATTTCCCACAATATTTCCTGATTAACATTTTCATACGCCACAGTGATGTCTAGAAAAGCCACATACAAGCAGTCATGCGCACGTTACCAGTAAAAAGTAACAGTGTTACAGTTACAGTTACTGAGCTTCTAAAAGTAACTTGTTACAGTTACAGTTATTGTTAAAAAGTAACGTCGTTACTTTACCGTTACTGTACAAGACTATATAAGTAATACTTCGCAAACCGAATCATACAGTTTTGTAATAGAAAGGTATGAAGACATACGGTTAGTCAAAATCGCTCGTGGTAAAATGCCGGATAAGAGAAACGGAAAGGGGTTCAATCAAAAGGCTAACACCAGCAATCATTGCCTACGACCCATTTCGCTGTAGCAACTATTAATTGATTGCTGTACCTTTCTTATTGATAGTCGAGAATTTATTTACAAAATCCACTGGACAGACTGGTGACACAAAAGACTGCTGCACGCTCGTAAATGAAATAGGAGCTCATCCTGAGACGCGACAGAGAATATGCCCCTTCGAGCAACATTGCCGCCGCCATTTTGGGAAATGCTTTTTGAAAGTGCCGACGCTTTGAGAACTGAACGTGTGCGGGGCATTTCAACGCGTCTGTTTCTAGGTGGTTACCGCGCGGGTGGTCATGAAGAAATGACTGGCCACTCGAAAAAAAATTAATGATGCTGCACCGGCTTCTGTACAAGAGCCTCTTTCGTCACTCAGGCCGACCATACTGCCGTGTCGCGCACCCTTGTCTGAATGGGGCGGTGAGAACCCTTCGCCATCCTTTTGTGTCACCGACCGAAGGTGCTTTGCTTGGCTCCGTAGAAAACTCTTTATTTCCCCCCTGGAAACACGTCAGCCCATTAACAAAAAAATAATAAAATAAGAAGCGAAGGTATGTCCGTGGTCTGCACAGCATCGCGATACAAGCGATAGATCGTAAAAAGCATTCCACTAGTGAGATACTAATACATTTTGCAAATATATCTCGATACAGATAGTTAAAAGCATTTTTAGAGCAATATCACGATGTTCTTGTTCGCGATATTGTGCAACCGAGTCTTCAAGGGTTGTTGCTGCTGGATATATTTTTTTTAAAAAGGAAGTAACTGTAACGGTATTTCCAGTTACAGTTACCGTGTAAAAAGTAACAGTGTTACAGTTACAAATTCCTCTACATTGAAGGTAACTAGTTACAGTTATAAGTTACTGAAAATAGTAACTAGTCACCGGTAACGCGTTACTAGTAACTAGTTACTGCCCAAGACTGCATACAAGGGCCTGTTTTCTATTTTAGATATTTCTATACACAGAGTTAGAACAAATAGGTTATCGTCTAAGCGCCTGTCTACTCGAAATCCGTTCTGAAGTTCTCCCAAAATATTGTTACGTTCTGCCCATGCTTCTATTTTTAATTTTGATTGATTGATTGATTGATTGATTTGTTGGGTTTAACGTCCCAAAACCAGCTCTGATTATGAGAGACGCCGTAGTGGAGGTCTCCGGAAATTTCGACCACCCGGGGTTCTTTAAAGGAGTACTGACACCAAATTTCGAAGCTGAGTTTACTCTACTATACAATTCTGCTATATGCGTAGGCAGCTCTGAGCAAATGTTAAGCTCAGGAAATGCTGATAAGATATTTTAATTGGACGTCAAAGTCAATATTCACATGGCGTGCCTACTGACATAGACACTAGTGTGACGTCAGGCTACAGTACAAATTTTGGTGACTTCACGCAGCAGTATGGCAAGTTGTGATGACGTCACGTACAAAAACATGCAAAATGGCCGCTCGTGCGTCACTCTCGGTCGTATGCTCTCGCCGTTCAGTCGCCGTAGTTGACAGTGCCCGTGAAGCGAACGAGCGAAGTCGAATTACCTTCTATCGTCGTGTGTGCCCGCGTATAATCGGAAGGCAAGCTCTCTATGGTGCCAACATTTTGCCCCTGAAATGCCGCGGAGGTCTCGTAGGCCACCTTAGCTTATCGCAGGCTCCGGAGCCACGCCGACACCCACCGTGCGTGCCGTACGTTGCATCTTGCACTGTGCCGAAGTATTTGCTGTCGTCGCGGAGTCACTATACAAAATTTTGTACATTGTTGACCCCGCACTTGCTGCAGACGCTGTGCGCGAGAGACCACTAGGCGAAAACGTCACGATTTTTTGCGGGAACAGGGCTCATTACTATGCACATACTGTGTCGTGACGTCAGGCTACAGTAGAAACCGAAACCGGCTTTTAAAGGCATGCTGTAAATAAATTTTCACGGCGCTCTCACGCTTACCAGTACGTTTTCTGGGCTCTGGAAGTCTTGGCCTATCATTTCATGCAAAAAAAAAAACGCCAATTGAAAATTTTCGTGGCAGTACTCCTTTAACGTGCACTGACATCGCACCACACCGGCCTCAGCATTCCGCCTTCATCGAAATGCAGCCGCCGCGGCCGGTATTCGATCCCGCGACCTTCGGATCTGCAGCCGAGTGCCATAACCATTAGACCACCGTGGCGGGGCCTATTTTTAATTTTACTGTTTGCATAGCCATCCTGTATAGTACCGATGTAATGGTTAGCGGTCTATACGAGCAAATGTTATTCTTTTCCCCCTTGCCTTTATAGATTAAGTTCATTCTGCTTTTTCGCCAACTGTCCGGTATTCGCCTCTCCTGTAAGCATTTTTCTACGGCTTTCATTAGTGCTTCTTTAGTGTTCTGTCCTAATTCGTTAATGAGGCTAACGGGGACCCCATCCAAACCCGGAGCAGTGCGCTTTGGAATTTTTCCTTCGGCCTTCTTCCAGTTGAAATTCTCAAGTTCTAGCTCTTCCTTAGTTTCGCTCTCCGTCATGGTTTTATCCACCGGGGGAATCTCTTGGACGATCTTTTTAAACGAATCGGCTGTTACCTTCTGGATGTAACCCAGCGCTTCGTACCCTTCCAATTGATTTCCTCTTTCGTCAACAATATGTTGTTGCAATGTGGCAGACTTTTAAAGACGATAGTCTTTCTTGGGATACTTCAACGCAGAAATTTTGGTCTGTCTGTCTGCCCTGCTTTTCTGTCTGTCACCCGATTCAGTAGAATGGCGAAAGTTTAACCACTTCCTCAACGACCACCCATCTTCATCTGGTTTCTGCGTTCATACGCAGACACCATTGTCAATCAAAAAGCGAATATTACGCATACCTGAGGCACAACATCAATACGTGAGTATTGGGCGGTGTATTTCTTTATTTGAGAAAATGCATAGATATGTAATTCTAAAGACCGCAGTGTTTATTACGCTGCGTTGACAATGCGACGCTACGAACGAAAAAGCGGACGTTTTCTACGCTTCGGTAAAACGACACGATGCTGCCACCTACCAGTAGCTCTGCGTACTACGCAAGCTTCTTGCGTTTCCCGACATCATGGGCCCGATGGCGTCCATATCTCACGCAGCACTGCCTCCATTTCATCAATGCCAGCCACATGCGGGCGATTCAACATAGACGGGGCGCTGTCTGAGGCAAGGCAAAACATAAATGGCCGTTTGATGATATAGAACACACTCTACAAGACATGCCCATACAACGCAGGGAAAAGACCGACGAGCAGATTGCAGCGGAGAAGCGCCGGCGTGCCGATGCCCGTCGTCTCAAGCGTGCCCAGGTAACGTCACAGCAACGAGCCCGGCGGCTGAACAGACGCCCGAAGCTCGTGCCGAACCGCAGATGAACCGGGACTCATTTAGTATGGCCGGTAGAAGACTATCGTCTTTCGACGACATTTGCAGCGAAGCACGGAGATACGCGGCCATTTTTTACCTAACGCTTTTATGTGGCTCCAAAATGTCCTAGGCGCGGCCTTCTTTTTGTCATGAATTTCTGTCACCCAGCGTTCGCTTTCACCTTTAATTTTTGCCTCGACCAATTTCTGTACAATGGATTTTTTCCCATCTTTTGTTGACTTCGACTTGCGGCCGCTTCTCTCTTTTTGTTTGTCTGTGCTCTCTTGATGCTTTACGTCGGTTTTCGATCGCTTCCCGAATTTCCTTGTTCCACCATCTTTTTGGCTTTCTCTTTCCTTTCCAGCAAATAGTTTTCTTCTCTTTTCTTATTTCTTTCGTCATTACATGTACTAGCTCACTATACCCCCAGTCCTTGTCTGGTATTTTGCTTACTTCTTCCTCTACTCTTGCGGCTATATTTTTTATTTGTTTGTCATTTAAATACGAGCTGCAAAACTTCGATTCTACGTTATTATTTTCAGTTTTATATCCCAGTTGCAATGTTATGCGTTTATGTTCACTACCCAAGCTGTTCATCCCATCCTCGTCTATTCTCATTTCTCTCAGTTTTTTCATAGGTTCCTTCTGTCATAGACAATAATCAATGTTCGATTGCCTGTTTCTGACCTCCCACGTGATCTGTCCATCACACTTGGGCCCCGTGTTAACTATCACAAGACTATGTTGCTCGCAGAGATCGAGGAATAACCTCCCATTAGTGTCTGTATATCCGTCAAGTTTGTGGATGTGGGCATTCATGTCCCCTAGGAGGATGATTTCAGCCCAATGACCAAATTCTGTAATATCGGTGTTTATGCAATTCTTTATCTCCAGATTAACTTTTCCTTACAGTTATTTCCCGTCCACATGTAAGCTACACCTAGCCATGCTTTCTTTCCACCTACCATGCCCGAAACCCAGAGGTGCTCCGAACACGTTTGTTTGACTCTCTCCCATTTGGCTCCGCTATGAATAAGCATTCCAACACCCCCACTTTTTCTTTCTGATATGATCCTGTTGCACCCTCCCCAAACGTAATTGTCAATATGTGGTGGCTCTTCCAGGTCTCTAAGGTGTGTTTCTGTAACCGCATAAACGCCTATCTTTTCTTTGTTTAACTGTTCCTCAATCTCTAACCATTTTGCCTTTTTTCTGCCACCCTGCATGTTTATGTAACTAATTGCTACACGCGCCTTCTCTTTTCTTCCTTTTACCTCTTTTCTGGCATTTCTCAGTGTTACCTGCCCGAAAATCCCCCTGGCTGTTTCCTTTGTTCCTTGCTACCCCGGATTCCGAAGGGCCCGCGTGCCCCCCAAAAAAGCTATTGCACGTCCTGCAAGCCGCCAACCCACCTCATGACCAATCCTGACGATTCTTTGTTGAGGACGTCGTTTAGCCCTGCCGCAATCACAACGAGGTTGCGTCCGTGAGCTCCAGATGTGAGCTTTTCTGTTGCTTGCCTCATGACTGACCCCAGCCTATGTCCTGGGAACGTCCCTATCAATACCCGTTTGTCGCCTTTCACCCTCTCTCTGAGTGCCTCGGCGCATCGAACTAAATTGGAATCACGGGCTATCATAACCTGCTGAGGTTTTCCAGCTGAAGTCACCTGCACCTGGCTGCTGTCTGGGTGTTTAGCCCGAGTCACAGCTGCTGCACTGTCCCCTCCCTCCCGCAAAACTACTTCCCGGAAACTGGGCCCCGCGCTCTTTGCACCTGTTTTTCACACCCGATTCCCCTTTCGCCCCTCCCGCGCCGGAGGTCGGCGCCGTACTATTCTCCCCGTTGCCTGCTTCTTTGTTCACCTTAACTACCTTGGCTAGTCCCTCCTCTGCTGACCTAAGCCTTTCTCCCATGGCCTTCGTTTTCTCACGCTCTTTTGCCAATGCATTTTCAAGCTCAGCGATTCTGTCCATAAGTTCGCTCTGAGCAGCCATTTTTTTTCCATTTTTGCCTCGATCTCGCAGTCTACATTTGGCGTCAACTTCTTCTGCCTTCTCTTCCGCACAAACCTCCATTTTCAAGCTGCCCCGCACCATGAACACTTTGCGGTCTTTTTGACCATGATCTCTCGTAGCACAAGAATCACGCACTCGGTACTACAAACGCCTCCCTAAGACAATACGTACCCAAAAACTCAATGAATAACCCACACTTCAAAACACTTGTGGTGGGTGTACGTGCACCTCAGCCACGTGGGGGAAGGAAAAAGAGAGCAAAAAAAAAAAAGAAACCGAAAACAAGTTACTGACCTCCGCCCCCCCCCCCCCCCAAAAAAAAAACCCCGTACCAACTAATAACAACAAATATGGTTTATGCTAACGACATATGCTAGAAAAGCAAGCTCAATGCATGCAAGAACACTTATCTGCCGCTGTCGTTCCGGAGACCTCGAAAAACACGTCCGCTCACGCCGGCACCCTAGCAGAAACCCTTTTCGTAAAAGGGCGCCTCTAGCGCCGAACTACAGCCAGCTGCCATGATAACGGCACCCTAGCAGACGACGCGAGCCTCGGCGAATGTCAACACGCTAGTGCGCGACATTTCAGCACCGCTGAATACTGATTTGCTCCTGCTTGTTCTCGGAGTGACTAATTGTTCGAGCCCGTTGTACGATATTCGAAACGGCCAACATTCCGACGTGCTGGCTTTAACGATGCCGTGACGAGATCAGTGAAAAGGTTATAAGTACTGGAAGCCAGAGGATCCGTGGCGCACCACACGTGGTTAGAAAAGCGTACGTGTATCCCCTTTCATTATATCACAACGGCCGTGACGATAACGCGGGTTCGATCCCGGCCGCGGCGGTCGCATTTTCGATGGAGGCGAAAATGCCAGAGGCCCGTTGTCAGTGCACGTTAAAGAACCCCAGGTGGTCTAAATTTCCGGAGCCCTCCACTACGGCCTTTCTCTTCTCTCTATCTCTTTCACTCCCTTTCCCCTACCCCTACGGACGCTTAGCCGTGCTCCCTACATGGGCTGCAGAAATTAGCGTCCTTTCCTAACCGAACCACAATCAATCAATCATAACTTTATGATTAACGAAATGTAAACTGATTCGTTTGGCTACAACCTTATAGATTATTGGCCAAGTTTATGTCCACAGACGACCGCTGTTGAGTCACTTAAGAGTGGTGTGGCACTTCAAACCGATCTCTTCGAGCCCACTATGTGAACCGATTCTTGTCTGGTTTATAAGGGGAAGAATGAACTAAACCCTAGCCTGGTACAAAAGACCTGGTTGTAAACAAACGCTAGATAAATGAGTAAGAACAGACGCCGATGGGCTCATTTGTAAACGCGCTACAGATAGAAAAGTTTCATTGCAACAAGCTAGGCTTTCTTCTTCTTCTTTTTTTTTTTTCAACATGCGGTGGATTGCTATGCGTGAGCCTGGAGGGTCACCTGCCACCACACACGGCCACTCGATAAAAAAAAAAACGCACGTGGTGCGGCCTACGACGTCGCCTGAAACCTGTGTGTGGCACCGAAGCGGCGCCACTGCTACGGGACAAGCGCGCGCGGGAGGATCCGCTTGTTCTGCGCATGTTTCGCGCAGTGGCGCGCGGCGAGTTTGCATTTTATTCACGCGTAACTGCATTGCTTTGTCAAAATAAGATCTCTACGCTGCCTGCAAGAATAAAAATAGACCCAGGAGGTCGGTATTGGGCCGCTAATGGAGTCGCACGAGCCCGGACAGCGCACTACCAGACAACACATGGGCGTCCTAAGAACTACGAAAAGATGTCCGACTTGGGTGGTATAGGGACTTCCCATGGGATGTCCCGTATACCGCAGAAAAACATCCCAAGTGATACAAAGAGATGTTTTTGGTATGTCCCGGCCAGCGAGGTTTCGGGAGGTTATTGGGATCTTTTTATTATTTTTTCTTTCTTTGTGAGATTTATTAATTTCTTGCATGTCGGCAGTCATTCACTAACCATATAATTCTTTGGAAACCCAGAAAAAAAGTGTCCAAAATAAGGTGAATACCACGATTATTTATTGGACAGCAGTAGTCCGGCGGAAGTATCATATGCATAGATTCTCCCACATGTCCTCTGCTTTCCGTAGCCAGTGGTCTTCATTGCTAGGCTATTGCCAGTTCTGCTGCACAGGAGAATGAGGACGCGGATGTCCGAGATTGTTTCTTCTGTGTTCTGCGCGTTTCATTGTCAAATAAGGCAGTCTGTATAAAGGGAAAATATGACACGAGAGTGAGGAAAATGCCGTGTGGCAGTAATACAAGCGATGCAAATGTTAGCATTGTAACAATACTCACAGCACACGACCTACCGTGGGCTACGCATGTAGCTTCCATGTCCCGTACCCGTTGCTTCCGTGAGCAATCACTACAGAAGGGGCAACAAACAAAATGTGAGAAAGCTGCTAAGAATGCAATAACTGAAATGCTCTAAACTTACCTCAAATGTTATGAAATAAGGCTGGATCGCCGAATATTCCAAAGACGTTGGACACACCGCGATACCGCGTACGTAAGACCACGTGTGGCGACAAACTGCACAAACCGCTCGCAGTCACTAAGGGAGTCGGCCGCGAAGGCTCTTGCCGAAGTGCCCGTATTTGAAAAAAATTAATTGTACATTTATGACCTCTGACAAATATTAGTGCATAGATTTTTTCGGCGGCATGTCTATTATATCAAAGCTTATTTACAAATTATTTTACCGCTTTAAATACAACTTTTCGAGAGGTGTGTTTGCATACGAAACCCAAGCCATTTAAGCCGTTTTCTGTTTTGTGTCCGCGTTACCGCGTATGAACAGTCAAAATGCGGCGGTACTGGGCTCTGCAGACTTCGGCGTTCCCATGTCGTGATCGGAAAATGAAAAATCAGCACAAGAGGCTTGAACTTGAGAATATTAACTCACTACTTTGGAAGAAATAACAAAATTATAGTCGGCGCCCTCGATCACCGCTGACTTCAAACGCGCGCGCTCCATTAAGCAAACACCGGCATGCAAAATTAAATTACCGGGTTATCTGACGTTGTACCGAAATAATCAAATAGTGGCACTAATTTGAAGTCCTAGTAAAGGCCAACCATGGATGTATTTGGGGTGATCCCTAAGTACATGTCCCTTGGACGCTTTTTGGACATCCCAACATTGATGTGGGATGTTGGTACATTTGTGGGACGTCCCTGGGATGTGTGTTGTCTGGGCTGCAGCTGTTGCAGCAGGCTTCGACACGCGATCACCGTTCAATACTTGCTTGCTTGACTGCTTGCTTCGCTTGATGCGCTTGTTTACTGTTGAAAAACCTGCTAAATGACGTTCTTACGAATGCTTGCATATGACTTAATTACTGGTTTGGACAAATAATTTTCTTATAAAGTGTGTTAGTTTCAGCTTTTAGTAAAAATGAGGTAGACGTCTACAACGAACCGAACATTCAGCCGCTTTGTAGACGTGTATGCATTTCTATGTAAAGACGATGCTGTGAAGAACTACGTTGGGAGGCGGTGGGTCACCTGGGCAACTCCAATGGTTGGGGAAATAAGGTCGAGGAAGCGGGTGTCAGGTTCATTTCTTTATTACATGTATATCCACGGAAAAGCGGCTCGTTGTATCAGTCGCAGCACTTTCGGTGACAGAGGCTTGTAGTGGCCCGGCATGGCAAAATCAAAAGCTTCCTCGTCCTGAAATGCTCGTAGCCTTGAGAAGAGCGTGCCTTTCAGGGCCACACTCTATTAACGTAATTTAATTATATATCGGCTTCTTGCTGGAGTAATTACGGACTTGGTCTCTAATAAAAATTGTTTTCTCGTCACCGTTTTCGGCTGATTTCAGCAACTCCACAAATTCCCGATAGAATTTCCTTGCTCTCGTCATAGCCCTGGAGTATCATCAAGTCATATGACTGCAACTTCTGAAGCGCGTCTCGCAGGCGTTTAATTTTCACTTTGAGCCGGTGCGCTGTCCTTTTTCACGAGGTCCAGCTTCGATTCACAGGCATTGCCAAAGTGCAGAACTCTTTCGCAGCAAATTTGCGACAGGCGTCTTCATAACAAGCTCTCGTTGCTCGTCGCGGTCACAAGAAAAATAGGCAGGTGCTTACTGCTGTATCGCGCTCCTTAGCTGTTGCTCTCTGTGCCAAAAACATGGTCACCGCTCCGGCGTCGCTTTCCGCCCTTTTTGGTGTCCATTTTCTTTGCGCATGCACGCCGAATAGTTCTGGAAAACAGTCGAAACAGCCATTGGAAGCAATATCTTGAGCTCCGGTGGCTCCTTATAGTCCCCGTCAGTGCAGTGACGTGAGCACACCAACGAACCCACGCGCTTCCTTTGCCAGTGATTCCCTGTCGAGAAATGTTTTTAGCCATACTTTACGGGTCGCACGGAAACTCATGGTACTGAATCTGAGGGTCGACCGTCCTTGCGTTTGTGCCACACAGCGGCACGCTATCGTTGCATGGCATAATGCCACGCTCAACCAAAATTATAAGCAGGCACTGACACAACACGAAAGGTACCTCGACACATTCATACTTGCCAGGTGTGTAGTCACAGGGCGTGCGAGCGAGGTGCAGAATTTCACGGACGCACACAGAAAACTCGTTCCGTACTGATTCGCGGAGCGGCCGGCGAGGCGATTGAGCCGGGAGAGTCGGATGGATGGATGTATCAGGCTGTACCCTTTATATCGGGTGGCGGCTCACGCCACCTAGATATGATGTCTCGTGTCTAACTTTCACTCCTGCCTTGATTTTAGCCACCCATCCGACAACCTCCTCTTGGTCTTTTCTACCCTCTTAAAGTCTATTCTGCCTGATCACTATCCCTGAATCCCAGTGCTTTAAAGAATTCTGCCTCATTGACTTGACTACAGGGTGGAGTCCTTTACAGAAAAGTATCAAGTGCTCAGCCGTTTCCTCCTCCTCTCCACACGCATCACACAACGTGTCGATCCCCTCGTACATTGCTCGGTACACCTTAGTCCTCAGTACCCCCGTCCTGGCTTCAAACAGCAGCGTGCTACCTCGAGAATTATCATAAATCTTTTCTTTGGCAATGTCCTGCTTGAAAGATTTGTAGGTTTCCAGTGCTGATTTTGTAAGCATCCCTAATTTCCACATGCCCCTTTCCGTTCTTTAACCTTTTTCTTCACTGATGACTCCTTTTTGTTTGGTATCCTGCTGTTGTCTAAATATTTGCTTGACAATTTTCTCGTTCGCTTCCTCCATTTTGTATCGACATTCCGCATGTACAAGTAGCTGAAAACTTTCCTAGCCCAACGCTCATCCCCCATTTCTCTCAATCTTTCCTCAAATTCTATCTTGCTGCTGGCTTCCCTGCCTTCGAATGATGTACATCCCATGTCACCCTTTACCCCATGATTTGGTGTATTGCCATGTGCTCCCAGTGCAAGTCTGCCTACACCCCATTGCTTAATTTCTAGCCTCGCTTGGACCTCCGGTCTCATACACAAGACTGCATTGCCAAATGTCAGGCCGGGAACCATCACCCCTTTCCAAATCCCTCTCACCACCTCGTACCTATTATAATTCCACAGTGCCCTATTTTTCATTACTGTTGCATTCCTGTTACCTTTAGTACTTACGTATTTTTCGTGTTCCCTAAGGCACTCAACCCCACTGCTTATCCACACGCCAAGATATTTGTATTTATCCACTATCTCCAACGTCACCTCTTGTATCCTATATGTTCACCTCCTTCAGTATCATTAAAAACCATGACTGCCGATTTTTCTTTACTAAACTTAAACCCTAACTCATCTCCCACTTTACCGCAAATGTACATCAATGCTTGCAGATCTTCCTTGTTGCCGGCCATTAATACTATGTCATCTGCGTACATCAGTGCTGGTAATAATTGTTCAACATATTTTCCTTGTCTTCTGAAGGAGAGGTTGAAGCCTAGTCCACTCCTCTCTAATTTGGCCTCTAATCCTTGTAGATGCAGCATAAATAACAAGGGTGACAGAGGATCACCCTTGTCTAAGCCCCCGTTGTGTCTCTATAGGCTCGGACTCCTGTATTTCCCATTTTATGACTACCTTGTTGCTTTTATAGATCTCCTTTAGAAGATTAATCACTCCAGCTTCCACATTTAATGTGAGTATTCCCCACAGGTCCTCTTGGTTCACACTGTCGTAGGCTCCCTTGATATCCAGAAATGCAAGACACAGGGGCCTGTGTTCCTTTTCTGCTATCTCAATGCACTGCGTAAATGAGAACAGGTTGTCCTCTAACCTCCTTTGTTTTCGGAACCCATTTTGTAGTTCCCCCAGCACCCTCTCATCCTCTACCCATGCCTGCAGTCTTTCCTCAATTGATAATCTGCATTACCAGCCTGTACACCACTGATGTCACTGTTATAGGACGGTAGTTGTTAATGTGCTTTTTGTCCCGTAGCAGTGGTGTAGCAGTGGCGCCCCCTCCGAAAAAGTGGCGAAAACTGTCAACGTTCACTTCACAGCTCCGCTTTTATTCGCCACGCGACGTAGCAGGCGGCACCTCGTGCGTTCTAATCGAGCGGCCGGGCTCACGCCTTGCCCCCATCTCCAGCCAATGCCTCCAGTAGAGTGAACTATAGTGACCCCTATCTATGTCACTCTACCTCCAGCCATGCCTTCATGATGGCGCTCGCGAACCCAAAATGTCTTGCAAAACGAAACTGACGAAAAGCCCACCACCAAGTGGCGTATTTATGAAAGAAGCTATACGCCCAGCTCGGAAGCTACGCCCAGCTAAAGCCCCTCCATCGCGCATGGAGGGGCTTTAGCCCAGCCACATCAGTTTCGGTGGCGTTCGCCGGCGACCGTAACTGGAGAAATGGATGCACCAATTTTTCACCACCGCACGCAAGCAACGGCGCACTATCACGTTTGTCCTTCATCTCTCTACAGCCGGCTAAAGCCCGTTCAGCCAGTCGTCTGAAAGCGCAGTTGACGTGACCTCCGAGATCACCGAGATACGATTTCGGAGGCCATGCTTTGTTATCTAGCTGGTGCGAGAAAAATGAAAAGAAAAAATAAAGCGGGGATGACAGGTGAGGACTGCAACAGGTTGGAGGAAGGCAACAGTACATATCGGTGTGCACTGTTGCTTGCGTGCGCCTACGCGCGGGAATGTGCGGCAGTTTCATTGGACCGCGGGGTTTTTGGATCACTGCGCCAAACACCGCGGGAGCCGATTTTTCTGGCGCAAACGCGCGGTGATTTTCGGTTTCGTAGACCATTTTAGTTATATCGTTATATCCATTGAAAAGTCAATTTTACTTCGGTTTCAAATGCATGCGTCTATGGAGGTTTCAAGGGGAACTTTGTTATATCCATTATTTCGTTATGTCCCGTTATGTTATAACGAGGTTCGAGTGTACTGCCTGTTAATTATGCCAGGAGGGCTGTGGTTTTTTTTTTTTTTAAGCCAAGCCTGACAATACTTTTATTGCAACTGCTAAGATGATCAAGCTTTGCTGTGCCATAAACACCAACCATAAACACCAATAGCATCAGAATGCAGTGGAAACTTATCAACCAAATAAAATCCGTCAAAAATGCTAGGTATGAATCATGTGAGCTTGAATTAACAAGAGCTGACTAACATGAAAACCCTTCGTAACATTGTAGCTCTGTTCAATATGCCCAGAATTTTTAGTATGTTTTAAAACATTGAAAATGAGATAGTATTGGAGTGAAATTGTAGATTTTGGTATGGCATTCTCCTACTATATCAATTTTTACTACAGGAACTGTACCTTTACGTGGCACCTATGTTAGCATTTATAAAGTAAGATTATATATAAGCATGACGAACTGCGCTTGCAATTGTGGGATTGCATGTGCAAGTATAAACGATAGGCAATAGATATTTTACATAAATCGTTGGTTTGGCAGGACAAGTGCATGTACATACTGAAAATGCTAAATGGGCCCATTGCGGTTCTTCTGTTCACTTCCCTGAAATGTGCACCCACCATTTTACAGTCAAAGGAAGCAATTTATAGACATAGCATGAGTTAGTCAATTGTCCATGTTCTCACCACCAGATGCAAGCAACGGCGCACTATCACAGATATGAAGGACAAACTCTCCAAACTCTCTCTCCATATATATATATATATATATATATATATATATATATATATATATATATATATATATATATTTCAGAAAGACAATTCCCTGAGCCCGAATAAATATTTAAAAAAAAAAGAGATTCACACGATTAACAAAAACAATATAAGTTTACTGACGTTGCGGCCGGTGGACCGGCCTTCATCATATATATATATATATATATATATATATATACACAGTCCTTTTTTTCCAGACAATATAGATTCCTTTAAAAAAGTATTATGACAGTAAGGTGCCTGTTGTCTTACCACATGAATACTATGTGAAGGTGGAAATACCTTTGTTGCATCTCTTCTAAAGTTTTACGCTTACAGTGAAAAGCCATGTCTGATAATCGGGAGGCAGCATTCATTTGTTGTGGTGGTGTTGTAATGGGTGAGCTATTCCTTCACATTTTTATTAGTATGAACTTTACCAGCTGTAACATATAACTGGTGTCATTCTTTCAGTTAAAGTCGAAGAAACGGACTCCAGCCCAAATGTCATCATTGAGGTCAGCGAGGTATTGGAAAATGCCTATACTGCTAAGGACATCACTGAAGCTGAGATGACTGTGCTTGAGTTCTTTCAATGGAAGGTGCATCGTCCAACAGTAGCCCACTTTTTGCGATACTTTGCTGTCTTTGGACTAATGCCCATGTATTGGCCGTTTTCAAGCTCGCAAGAAGAAGGCAAAGAGCTTTACACATCAATGCAAACATACCTAAACTTCTTTCTTGAAACATCTCTCAAAGGCAAGTAGATTTTTATACTATTAACACAAATTCTTTCCAGAATGACCAACAGTGGCCAAACAAGCAAAGCCTTAGTTTTATTCCGCTGTTTTTCTTGACAAGAGGACAAGTGTTCATAGAAGCCATAAAGAAATGTCCCCATGCCACTGCGGCTGGTATTGCATAAACACTGGTCACCATGGTGGCAAGTGCCTACGCCATGGCTGGATGACTGAATTTCAATGTTATTCTATGCCATTTTTAAGATTCAAAGGTGCAAAAGCACTGTATAAAATCAAATATCAAATATAGACTTTCTCATGTGATAAGGATGTTGCATTCTCTGCAACATACTCGGTGATGGAAGGAGCTTTTGGTGCTTTGGCGCAGCTTTTGTAGCAGGAAAAATGGGAGTTTGGCTAAGGAATTTGTGCTCTCGGAACAGAAAAGTCTGGCTTGTAGCAAGGAATCTGACCTCAGCAGTCCTACTACAATGCTCCATTTGTGAATATCGCCTTGGATGCTCGCGGACTAGAAAAATATCACAAGAAACGTGATTTTTGGTCAACATCACACCCTGGCGACTGCCTTAGCAGCGACGATTAGCGTTTTGCCTCTGCGTCACATGGCTCATCTCTTCAACACAAAAGACCACCAAAAGTAAGATGGCCGTTTTGGTCCACAACCATAATCGCCATCTACTTCGAGCGTCTTGCATTAGCGCAGCACTCCCAATACATTTCCCAGTCAATAATGGCATGCTATCAGGCGACATGGTATTCTTGACTGCAACGTTCTTTCAAGAAAAGAAATGCAAGCAAAGCAGATGACAATTATCGTTCAAGGACAAAAATACCACCAAAGCACTTGCATTTTTTTTTTTTTAAGTGTATGTAGTGTCTCACTATCTCAAATATTCATACTCCTCTGGCTTGATGTCGTACCACATATCGGTGCAATGTAAGCAGCAAATAGGTAAATTAAACTGGGGTGATACAAGGCATAACAACATTACACACTTGGGCAAAGTGGCTGATGTCTCGTGTTTTACATCCCAAAGCCATGATACATCCCAAAACCATGTATAGTGGAGGGCTCCAGAAATTTCTACCACATGGGGTTCTTTAATGTGCACAACACTGCACAGTCCACACACCTCCAGCATTTCGCCCATGCTGCATTTCGCCCAGCAGCCGTGGCCGGGATTCGATCCCGCGACCTTCGGATCAGAAGCCGAGTGCCATAGGCACTAGACCACCATGGCGGGGCACTTCTCAGACTTGGAGACCGCCACATGTCATGAAGCAAGTGCGAGTGAAATAGTGCATCTTATTTTGCAGCAACACTTCAAGTGCGGTCACTTTTTAATAACTAACATCAGATGTTCCACTTTTCAATTCTCATCCTTTGGAGCTTAGTTTGACAAACTAATGGTAAAAGGTGACATCCACAATTAATGTAGACAGCAATAATTAAAGAAACAATATGTACGTTAGTGGCAGCACGAAGTTAATGGCAAACAGCAATATAGGCATTGTGAAGCTTTAGACAAAGGAAATGCTACCCGAGACTCGCAGTTGAAATTTCTGATTGTTATATTCGTATCCAAGAGCACAAAGCTATATAGGTGTTAGCGACCCAGAGCACGCACACAGCAGGGCACTCTGCAAGTGCAGTTTCGTTTTCACAGTAGTTTGCTAAGCCACAACAGTTAACAAATTAGCAGGTTTCACAATCTTCAGCAATTGCCACACCTCGGTGAATCAATAACTGTGTATACAGAGCATGCATGTCACCACCAAAAGCCTTGCACATATGCCCAAGCCACTAGCAGCGGCTGAAAATTGTCTTAACTTGGCAGCTCAGAACAGCGCAGTTGAGGTTTCAAGACAGATTACAATTCCACCTGGAGTGAACCAGCTCAAGTTACGTCAGTGAAAAACCACTACAGTCAGCCTCAGTGCAGCCATGGTGCAATACACCTGAAAAACAGCTGTTTGGCACAGAATCTATCAGCATTTCTCTCTTGGTGCAGTTTGGCCCAATTGGCAGAGCACTTCCATCACTGCATACTTAAGCAGCCCTATATTTTTTGGACAGTATTCACTTGTCTGCAGAGCTTCAATATTTCTTCTGTATATGTTTGTACAGGCCTCAGCAAGCAGCTGGGCTCCTTGTGCAACAGCTTGTTCAGCACACCCACTTTTCTACAGCCGATTTACATAGCTCTTTTTCAATCCTATCCACAAAGCACTTTCATGTCGTCATCATTCACTTGCATCATCGAGATTTCACACCATGTGAGAGTGAGACCATTAACACAGAAAAACCATGTTTGATAATCGGGAAGCAGCATTAATTTGTTGTGGTTGCTTACCTAGTTGTAATGGGTGAGCTATTCCTTCACATTTCCGTTAGCTTTCCCAGCAAAAGGGCATGGCTGCTTGTGGTGCTGTCATGAACTGTTTCACAGTCCTTTGTGCCTCCTCCATCAGGTGTGATTCACAGTGGAGGAGGCAGTCTAGTGAGGCAACAACTTCAGCAAAGTCCAAGAGGTAGCATTATGTGAATGTAACAATATAATTGCAAGTTAAGAGCAAACATGTGAAGCTACCAAAATGAAGTGGTCTTCTGTGATACAACTTGTGATGCAATAGTGACACCAGTGCCAGTGCTTGTGTCTAATACATACATAGACATGTGCACAGGAGAGCAAGGCAGGTGGCCACCCTCCCTAATCACCTGAGGTGGGTGCCAAACCTGCCATGAACCTTTACATTGCACTGCGTTTTGACAGAAACAACATTGGGGGAAGGGGGGGGGGGAGAAGGGAACCTTTACCCCTCCCCCCCAATGAAGAGTCCTGTACATGCCTATGAGTATACCTCATACAAGAGGGTTGGAGGCAGTCGCATGCATGCATGTATGAGTTAGTTAGTGCACTATGCTTTCCACCATACTGCTCTTTATGGTGGTGGATCTAATAATAATGGGACGTCAATGGATAATTGTGGACTATGTCGTAATGCTATCACATCACAGCCATTGAAATGCACAACCTACGAGTGGGGAACCCTTAGCTTTTGCTTATGATATTTTAAAGTATTGATGTTAAAGGGGTACTAAACAGAAATATTCAGTCAACATACATTATTATTATTCTAGAAACTCCATAGTGTTGGTTCCCTGCTAAAAACAAGAAAAAGCTTTCAACGGTCTACATACCTCTAGCATCATCTAAATCAGATGCCCATGGGCAGGGAGAATGATGCTGCACGCTTCACTACCGAGCACTATTGCCTCGCAAGTAGTCTTAGTTTCTTACCTGTAACAGGCCTAAACAGGCATCACATACATGTGGCATTTTCTCTTACTTGCAGTTAGAGTTAGTTCGCTATCTAACAAAGCCAGTGATGCACTACACATTAGAGTAATGAGTAAAGTGGGAGTGTTTCCACCTCTTGCCATTGGATTTGGCAATTGCAGAACCCAAAAGCATAGCCCAGTACTTGGAAGAAATGGTTGCTAGGATAAAAATGGTGCACTACCTGCCTGACATCAAAAAGCTAGTTTCTCTAAAGTAAATTTGAAACACACAGCTACCATTTTGTACAGTCTAACAATGTGCTGCAGTGAACTATTATGAGTGGTGGAGTGCTAGAGGTAAAATTATAGTGTTAGAAGACTGTCATTGATCCAGTACTACGATGCCCTTCTTAAGTTTTATTCTGCAGAGACCACCAAAAATGGTCTTTCTTTTATTTTTGGTGTTCTGGCAGCCAAGTGGGAGCCAGATAGTTGCAGTCCTGACAGGAAAGGACATAGTGGTAACATGTGCTGGAACCATAATAACCCCTGAGAGCTGCCAGACAAAAACGCCGTGGCCAAACTGCCCTGGCATTTTATGTATGAAAATGTCTTGGTTTCTAATGGCATGCCAATTTGTGCAACAGCAAAGTGAGATTGCTGATCGGACAAAACTATGCAAGATGAAGCCACCGTCTTTTATCATGCAGAAGTAAAATAGGTACTCCTTTTAAAATTAGCCGCCCACTGTACTCCTACTTCACTCATTGTTTTCAAGTGGTCGTGGAACATTTCTGAAAATTTTGTAAGATGTGTATATTCAGATCCTGGCTCTACAATCTGTAATGCACAGTGTTTTGTTGCATCGTCTAGGTCGATTTTGCAGCAAGAAAAATAGTTTCAATTTCCTAGCATGTGTTCCCCTCAACTCTCTGACGTCCTCTTGGTTGTCACCATGGCCTCCGAGATTGGCATGCCCTCGGAGGCCTTAGGAAAACAAACTATGCTCAAGCCTTGCTTTCGTACAGTGGTACCGCTCGTTGTTCAACTATTTCTTACTTTCTACCTTTCATATAAATCTATTATTTTAGAGGAAATGAAACTTAACAATTTGTTTTTAAGAGCGGTGTGCAGATATCAGATTGTTCAAATATGAATCGAATACAAATATCCAGCTTCGAACATCAAAGTGAATGTCAAATATCAAAACACAAACGCATCTTTAGCAATAGCATTTAATTATGTTAAGCCAATACACTAAGGAACTATCAATGCAAAATGTCATTATCAGGAGCACACTATACACCAGCTTCTCAAATCATAACTGCATTGAGGAAATATCACAGCATAAACAAGCAATAACAAATAAGGCCAATCATGCAGGGCAGGAATACTGCTTGGCCTGCAGGGCCGTGCTGCTATGATGCATGCCAAACAAGGCCTGCATGAAGAGGTGCCTGCGAATGGCAGGACAGCATTTTCTTAAATGTCTTTTAGCCTGGTAAAAGCTTACAGTACATCAGCATGGTTACATAAGCATCAACAGTGCTGCCAGGCATGGCAATGCATCATGTGTGCACTGCTGCAGCTTACCCACGTAGGTATTGTCACCATGTGCCACCTATAGGGTGGGGTGGGGGTGTGAGTGTGACAATTCGTATGCACTGAATGGTTTATAATTGGCAGTCACCATGCCTGCATTGCTGCAGCTTACCCATACAGACATTGCCACTATCTGCCCCTATAGCGTAAATGCAAAAAATGAGTTATTTATGGCACAATCACTAGACTGCATATTCAGAATATATTCAAATCACCTTGAATATTCAAAAATTTGAAATACATTTTTTAACTGAATGTGATTAAAATGTCATATTCAACGAAAATTTCAATATTCATACACGCCGTTTTTTCTTGAAAATTACAACTGGGCAGCTTCACATTTTTTTTTCACAACCACTTTAAAGGGGCCCTGCCACACTTTTTGAACAAAGTTATAAAACAGTTCCGATCAGTTGTGGGAGCTCCTGTGAACATGGAAGCCAAATATCAGTGCACTTAATGCATCAGGGAATTTGCAGTTTGGTCAGCAGTAAGCTGTTGGAAATCAGCCGGAAAGCACCCACACTTCTTTCAACGAATTACATCGCTGGGGGCACCAACTACATTGCTTGAGGCAGAAAGAGCGTTGACTGACTTCATGACAGCGGAAGGATAATCTGCTATGCTTTATTTGTTCATTTTAAATTCAACAAATAAAGAAAATGTGCTTCTCTCTCTTAATGAGCAACAAAAGATGCCAGGCAATGTAGTTGGTGCCCCCAATGATGCCCTTTGTTGAAAGAAGAGTGGGTGCTTTCCAGCTGTTTGAACCAAACTGCGAATTCTGATTTCTCTGGTGCATGCATTTCATTAATATTTAGCTCGCATGTTCACAGAAGCCTCCATGACTGATTGCTACCAGTCATCTGACAATTTAAAAAGCGTTGAGTTTAAGCAATAAGATATTTGGATGCACCGTTCTCTTGTCACTTTTTTGGGTACTACTGGTAAGGCAAGCAAGTTTTTCATACCTTCAAGCTCATCTTAAAAGAAGTGTACTGTATCCCAATAACTGAAGTGCTGTTGTCAATTATGAGGCATGAGACATTCTTAGGTATTCATCTATTAGTGTAGCATAAATTATTTCTCTTTATTGTCCCTGTTGTGCCGACGAATCACGTGAACAAGGAATAGTAGTGGTGTAATGCAGAAGTCCGAAGGGTTAGCAGCAGAGCACCATAACCACAGTACCTGGGGTACATACACTAACACTAATGAGGAACAACTACAGGGAAAGATGTGGCATGCTCGAAACAAAAGCTAATGATAGGTATCCCCATTTGTAGTTCACTGCACATGCTTATTGCGAAAGGGAAAATTAGCATCCACTCGTTTTGTAGCACAAGGCTACAAGCAAATCCATATGGATTTCTCGGAAATGAAAGCTTCCTAATTGCTGAAAAATTCGTCCTGGTCCGGGGTTCGAACCTGGGACCAACGCCTGGCCGGGGCGCTCGCTCTGCCAAGTAAGCTAACCAGGAGGCTAGCGACTGACAGTGCAAGGGCGAATCCATCGACAACTCGAAGCACAAGGACGTGAATATATGGCAAATGAGTTCTGCGGAAACCCGCAAGGTGAGTAACGTTTATGAAAGGGAACATTGCAGGTTTCCGCAGAACTCATCTGTCATATATTCACGTCCTTGTGCTTCGAATTTCACTAAATCAATGAAAACGGTTTCCGAACTAGTGTTTTAGAAGTATAATCCAATTCACAGTTGGTATTTGATGCCCATTTAAGACTATTACATGCTGTCACTTTTTTCCATAGTGTTAGACAATGTTCATCTTGCATGTGGAATGATCATTAATGTGTACTACAACAGCAGGGCAAAGCTGAGACACTTCAGTAGTGTGCACACCTAAATGAAGCATTCTATGAAAGTGTTGTACTGGTAGTACAAAACATGTGTAAAATGAGACTTTCTGTGAAGGCTTTCTCTACAGGTATTGTGACAGGTAGAAGGAAAGCCTGTTCTAGGACGTGTACAGCTGACCTGAGAGCATTGTATAATATCGGGAAAATTCCAACACTGTGTAAATTTAATGTGAAACACATCACATTCCCCAATGTGTTTTCATGATTGTGAGACGCGCCTCCCATTGAGTCGTTCCAGGCACAGACAAATCTACAAAAGGAGAAGGATGCTGGGCCGATGCTGTACAACAGAGATTGCAGTGAAGGCTGCAATGCAGAAAAAGCACATGAAAAGCAACTGTGAAATACCAAATGTCATCAGGAACAAAGAGCGCACAACTTGCCTCTTTGGCAATCACACTAGCTGAGCACTACTTGCCTCTTTGAATGCAATGGCCTTAATTGGCTTATACCACACCTCTCAGGAGTGGTATAAGCCTGTAGGTGTTAATGGTATAAGTCTGTAGGCGCTCATGAAGAGGACTTAACTGAAGCTGGTAGAATGTACACATGCTGAAGTGTTTTGTATTTAAAAAGGAGGCAGAAAGAAAGTACTATTTGTATCTGCTTATTAAACAGATGTTTTGTAATGCACAAAAGATGGAAGTGCACATGCAGATTCCTCATGCCAACAGTATTAACCACAAAGCAGTGCTACAAGCCTCCAGAGGTGAACTTGCCTGACATAGCAAAGCAGAGGCTCTATACTTGCCATTTTTCCGTGGATGTTTTGATTACTGCCTCGGGGATGAATCTGCACAGGCACTTCTGTACATTTTCTAAAAATGTATTTCAAAAAGACTTTCAAACAATGTTGGTGTGTATGTGCCACGTGTGCACTCCAAGGTATGTGCTGCATATTAACTGAAGCTGTGTTTTTTGGAATCCGTTACCACATATTGTTACGAGTGGCCTGCTACAAGAGCCGGTCAGCGGGTAGCGTGGTGGTGAGCGGTGAAAACGACCTGCAGGTGCCGGGTCTCAGGACGACGGGAGCTGGGGCAGAGTGAACTTCAAGGAGGTTTAAATCACATATTTACAGCAAGAAATGACGAAGGAAAAGGTAACGCAAAAAGCGATGCAAAAAGCTATGCAGAAAAGCAATACAAGAAGCGCCGAGAGTGAGAACATGCTGCATAGCGGTCCAATCATGGCACGAAGGTCCGTTAAAAGGGGTTGTCCCTCCGACGCCCACAGTGACCGCCTCCACATTACCTCTCCATGTTCGCCTCGAGCAGGAAAGGGGCAAGAGCACTGCCTTCTGCGGGCAAAGTTGCAGCGCTCGCACACACACCCACACACACACAAACGCACAAACACCGCGGGTGAGCAGCGACATTTGGTGGCGACACCCTGTCGCGGACGCACCTGGTCCAAGCGAGTTGGGCATGTTTCTCTGGGACGCTGTGCTCACGGGCACCTGCAGTGTCGAGCCCCAACAGAGATGGCCTGGTGGCCTCCAGTGGGGACACTTCAATGCAGGCATACAGCCACGTGCACCGTTCCTGGTAGAAAGCCCGGTCGTAACAGTATTCATAGCTGGTTATAGTGCCGTAGTATAGAACATTTTGAGCAAACTGTGCTTACATAAATCTTGTTTCTGGTGTGTTCTGCCTAGGTCAGCCTTCAGGTAGCATTTATGTAAGCAACACTTCCTATTTGTGTTAAGGGTTAACAAATGACAAATTTTATTTTTCCAGACCCCACGTTCATCCAGATGCCTCCTTCCATGGTGGCTGCATCATGTGTGATGTGTGCTCGCATATGCCTCCACCTTGATCCCATATGGTCAAGCACAATGAAGACAGTCAGTCACTACACCAAGAGGCAACTGATTATTTGCAGCAGCAAACTTCTGACGTGAGCTCTGTTCAACATAGCACACATAAGGTTTAAGAGAAAGGTGTGCGAACTTAGGTTGCAAAAGACATAAGACACTGCTTTTGCACATTAGGAACTCTTATGGCAGGGAAAATTGGTACCAGCTTTTTGTAAAACATTAGGTAAGAGTGTGTGAATAGTGAAATTTTCAAAGCAAATGTAACACTAATATAACACAAATATAATGGAAACAAGAAAAGCTTTAAATATTAAAATAATATAGAATATTTTGGCATTCCTGAGGTGACAACATATGAAAGCTGCACAAACTTGGCCTTTTATAAGGCAGTACAGTTAAAAAATAGATATCAAAATAACTGGACGACTTGCAAATTACTGTACAGTCGAGCCCGACTATATCGAACCCGTTTATATCGAATTATGCTGTATATCGAACAATTTCTAAACACAGAAAGGTTACACTGAGAATATACAGCAAAAGTTACGGTTACATCGAACGAAAATAGCAACGACAACTGATATATCAAACTCCATGTGCCTCAGAAGTGCCCCTGTGAGTTGGCTTTCCTTCACGATGGCCGAGAAAAGTGCCGCTACCACCCTAGAAAAAGTGGTTCAGACAGAAGTAAGGCTAAAACAGATGAACATCCAGGACTATTTCGCGCGGAAATAGGGCACGCAACTCAGTCATTATACTAATAAAGTGCTTTTAGTAATATGGTGCTTTTACGTCATCAAATCTTATAGCAAGCATATATCGAATTATGTCATATATATCGAACTTATAAACATTTTCTGGCGAGTTCGATATATCCGGGTTCGACTGTATAAACAATTGCTTTCAGTTATTTGGGACAATAATGACATTATTCAAATACGTGGTCACATGCACAGTGTCCACTGAGGGAGAGAAGTGCAATACCACAGTATGGTCAAATTGCAATATAGGCTATGTACATGAACACAAGCCATCATTGAATGACTTTACATTTTTGAGCAGCACTTATATATGCCCGGTGTGTTCACTGAGGAACTGCCACAGCTATCCTGCAAAGAATAATTTGCAATTTTTTGCAACCATTGTTTCGTCTCCATCAGGACTATATAATAAGTGTTTTTATCCCTTATGTAGCATAACATAATAAATATTAACTAAACAAAACAAATATTACATATCTTTTTAATAGTGAATTCCTGAAGCACGTACATACAGAACCAACCATTTTATTTTCTTTCAATGTTACGAATTTTCAAACCTAAACCCAGCCAATGTGCACAGAGAAAAGCCAGGCATTTATTTGCAACTTGCATTGCATTTCCTGTGAAAATGCACATAATGTGCTAGTTTGCGACACACAGTGCTATTAAATAACTGATTTTTCTGCTTTCATGCCCAGGGCAAGAGAGATGCTCAGAGAAAATGCTCAAAATGGTGCTGCAAGAGCGTTGCCAAGATAAATTGGTCAAAACTACTACATTGAAGGCTTTCAATACTACTACCACTGTGACATCCGATGTGAAGGTCGCAGAGCAGGGCCGGTACAGTCTTGAAGCCTACAGAGGAAACCCCTCACTGCAGCCAGTAGCTTGAGCAACACAGTGAATGCTTTTTTTTTTTTTGGTCTCCATTGCTTTTCGCACACAATAAAGTGTTTTTAACAGAGCTCCTGGCAACAGCCTACTGTTGTTGAACGAAAACATTGCCTGTAGTGTATGCCAGCATATATTTAACATACATTGTAAACTTCCTTTAAGACGGACTCTGAAGAACTGCGAACTAGAAGTTTAGCTTGGTCCCCATTCCCCCCTCACTATATACACCGTAAAATGCCGCACAAGTGCCCCCCCCCACGGTGAAGGATAATCCAACCAGATTTGAAGGGGGGGGGGGCACTTGCTTGGTCACGGATTGATATTCAAGATGGCAGAGGGAGAGCCCCTAAAAATAAAAAGTGCTAATGAAATGCTTTATTTACTGTTTTTATTCCCCCCTCGTCACTGTCAAACCCGTCAAACGACTCCTCAGAGTCGGACACAAAGGTTAAGTCCGCGCACTTGGCCTGCAAAGACCTGTGGTCTTCTGGTGGTACGTTGCCAACACCGGAGAGCCTGGCATGCAGCGCACCATCCTCCAAACTATTTAGTGCATTAGATATGCCATACCCGGTGAATGATCGAGTCACTGTTTCTACTGAAACGGCTGCCCAAGCCTGTGATATGAAGGGCAGGACATCTCGCCGGGACAGTTTTCGGAGGTTGCCCTTCGGCGTCCGCTCGTCTTTCCAAATGAATGCTTTCCATGCAGCGCGAAGTTCAGCCTTGAATGGGCAATTCCAGAAAACATCAGCCAGCTGAAGCAGGCTTGTACTGCCGGCAGGCAAGTACACGGCATCCGTGTCGTGCTTGCTTAATGTGTCCCTCGCCACTTGGTTCTTGTGAAGTGGCGCTTGATCTATTTCAGCAGGCACCGTACATTGTCACTATTTGGGCCCCAGACTCTTGACACCCACTCCTGGAATTTTTCCAGGAGTGGGAATTTTTCCAGGAATGGATGGAATCATCCATCCATTCGTGGATGAAGTAAGGTGCACGTTTCCTGCCGTATAGCAACGTTAAAATGCCAGAAGTAAACAGAAAGTGCCACAATATCAAAGAAATGCTGAACTGTAACAAGACTCACCTAGAATACAGAGGCTCATGAAAGCCTCGAATGGTATCTTCCCGCTCGGCTCTTCGAAGATCACAAAAGTTGGAAGCTTGTGTCCCGACGAACATGCTGCCAAAGCAACTGTAAAGCCATGTCTGGCACAGTCTGTGCTTGTGATTCATACAATGGCTGCCCCAGCAACGTTGTTGGTTCTGCTGGCCGGGCTGTCAATGCAGACTACAGAGCGGAAAGCTCTTGCAGCCTCAGTGAGGTCGTTGAGAGTCATTTGGCTGTCATTCGTTGCTTGACGCATAGTGACCCCAAACCGGTTCTTCCAACTCCTAATGTACTGTGTGGATGCGACAAAGTTTTCAAGCTGAAGGGTTTTCAATAACTTCACTGCCTCTTCAGCTAAGAGGCGGTTGCTGACGGCATGGCCTGCCCTCCTTTCTTGCTCAAAATATTCAAAAAGAGAATCGTCAAGCTCCTCACTAAAAACAGGCGATCCGTTGCTGAGCTTCCGTTGACTTTTTCCTCTCCTGAAATTGTGCAGCAAGAAGACTTCATATTTTTTATCCCATTCACGGCCTCTCCTTCGGTCGATCGCAAAATGGCGTGCGGTCACGTGCACGCTTTTACTGTGTTGCCGATGCCACTCCACCACCTCAAGCTTTTTCTTCACTGTAAATGAATGCATAGGAATGCACATGAAGTTCACACCAGTAGCTGCTTCCACAGAACTTTTCATGAAAACGGTGACTGAAGATGCGGTGATGTAGTGCACACACACAAAGCTTAGACTTCCAACTAAGTTTATTTCTTGAAGGTACAACACTTATAAGGGTTGAACAGGAACAATCAAACTGATAATCTCACAGTCCATTAGTTTACTTGATAATGACAATTTCTTTTCTTGATAATCTCAATGAGGGTGAACTGACACAAGTGTCCATTGAAGCTGTGACCGGTTTGACTAATATACGACCGGCCACATGACAACGGAATTTCATAAACTTTAGATACTCATTCTTATGGTTATTTTTACACAAGTGATGCTCATCCTGAAAAAAAAAAAAAAAAGAAGTGGACGCAGGGGAGGAGGGGGCACTTGCTCAGTCATTGGCGCTTATTTCAGATCTCCCGAAAAAGGGGGGGGGGGGGGGGCTTGCTCGTCATTTTATAGTATATGTAAGCTGAACTTCCCATTCTATATATATATATATATATATATATATATATATATATATATATATATATATATATATATATATATAATGAATCCTTAGCAGCAAGTTAATTATGTCATAACAGGATAACATTGACATATATATCGAGAAACAGCTGAAGACAGTACAGGTGCCAGTGGATAGCCAATGGATAGTCAACAGTGGACAACACAGAGCATTTAGCAGCACTAGCCAGCATCAAAATTCATACAGCCATGTTTTCCCAACATAAGCAAGTACTAACAAGTGCAGCTAGTACAGTCAAACCTCGATATATCGAACATGGATATATCGAATTATTGCGTATATCGAACACTTTCCATATCACCTGGAAAATCGCATGCATTTTTAATTTTTTATAGTGAACAGGGTCAGACGTAGAATGGATACATCGAACTCCGCCACTCCAGGCCATGTGTGCTCTGTTGACAGGTGGTGAGCTTTCCTGCAACGCTCTCAAAGATAGCAGTGGCGTGATGGGCGTTCCAGACTGCTGCACGCTAGAATTGCACACATTGATCGCACCGAGGGCGCCAGTTGAACGTAGCAGCGTATGCACGCAGCGACTTTCAACAACACATTGCATTTGGCGTAATGACTCTTTGGCGCCACTGCCAGTGCTGTCATTATCGTGTGGTTGGAGGTAGGCCTGGTGTGGTAGTCGTTCAGCGTGTTGAGAATGGGGAAAAGAAGGCAAGCATCGCCGAAGCTTTCCACATATCAAGAAGCACTCTGAGTATGCTGCTGAAAAACAAGAGCAACATTAAGGCCAAGGCAGAACAGAACCAGCACAAAGGCGCGCGGCGTGTCCGCAAAGCTGCCTTTGAAGACGTTGAGAAGTCGCTGCATAAGCGGTTCGTCGATGCAAGGGCCCAGAATATTCCCTTATCGGGACTGATTCTATTGCAGAAGGCTAAGAACTTCACATTCATTCTCGGCGCCGAGAACTTCAATGTGAGTATCGGTTGGCTGTAGCGTTTTAAGGCGTGCTTCAACATTGTCGGGAAGACAGTCTCGGGGGAAAGTGAGGATGCGAATGACACAGAGATCAAGAAGTGGATTGAACAAGAGTGGCCCCAGATTCTCGCCGAGTATGAGCTGAGCCAAATATTTAATGTGGATGAAATTGGCCTGTTCTGGCAAATGCTTCCGCAACAAACGCTCGACACCCGCAGGGCAAGTGCCAAGGTGGCAAGCAAGGCAAGGTTCGCAAAACAGTTCCGTTGGCTGCTAATATGGACGAAAGTACTAAGCTACAGCCACCTGTCCGGTGGCATATGCCTGGAATAAGAAGTCGTGGATGACTCAGGACATATCCGAAAAATGGCTGAAGGCATGGGACTCTGAGTTGGCGCATCAGGGCCGGAAGGTATGCCTTCTCATTGATAACTGCATGGCACACCACACCGATGTTTAGCTGAACACTAAAATCAAGTTTTTGCCACCGAACACCCCGTCAAAGCTGCAGCCATTGGACCAGGCCATTATTTGCACATTGAAGTCCATCTACAATCGTCGGCTGATAGACATTTTGCTTTTGAAGCTCCGGATGGGCCATGAGCTAAAAATTGACCTTTTGGTGCCATCCAAATTCTGAAAGCCTCTTGGGACAACATCAAGCAGTCGACCATAGTTAACTGCTTTCGGCATGCAGGTTTTGTTGGCCGCACTGAAGAGGCTTCCGAGGAAGCAACCAAAGAGGCAGGATTGGAGGAAGAATGCCAGCTTGAAGAAACCTGGAGCACATTGGAGCGCTTTGTTGCTGCTGAGCCACAAAGCACGTGCACTGAAGACTTCGTTGGTGGTTATGACAGCACCGGAACAATGGCGGAGTTGATAGACATGTAGATTGCAGCTGAAGCTACTGCTGAGCAGCTAAACAAAGACGCTGCCGAAGTTGATCCCGCAAGCGCTGACACTGCCCTGCTCCCGACTTCAACCAAGGCTGTAGCTGCATTGGCGGCTGTACACCGCTACCACGGCGCAATAGAAGGCACCGGCCTATTGCTTGCAGAGCATTTAGACTACATTGAGGGCGCCGTGGTTAAGCACACGGTTTCCAATAAGAAGCAGGCTACACTGCTGCAGTACTTTCAGCCAAATAAATAAATACTTTGTTTGAAGCTTCAAGTGAGTATTTACTGCGCCACTATTGGTTCATTGATTAAGTTGTACACGTTCTTGATGTGTTTTTTACGTGATTTTATATATCGAATTCAGGCTATATCGAACTATTTCGCAATCACTGCGCTGTTCAATATATTGAGGTTCAACTGTATGTGAATAGATACAGTAGTTTGAGTGAAGTCGCTGCATGGCTTAAATGTGGGCGTAACGCTTTTCCTATGTATGTGTGTATTTATTAGTGCGTGTTTTCTCTCTCTCTATCTCCCCCCCCCTCCCCCTTCTAACCCAATTGCCCCATGTCAATGCGGGGCTGCTTTTCCCTGATTTTCCTACCCGCTTTTCTTCTCTCTCTCTCTACATCTGTTAGTTAAAGTGGGAAGGTAACTACAAAAAAGAATGTTAATTGTCTCCACGTGATAAAAAATGGTGACCTAAAGCACTCTCACCCAGCTTCCTCTTAGGACTGGAACTAATTGGATACCAGAAGTTTGAAGATCAAAGAGGTTCAGTGTTGATGGTAACTATGACAGTTTCATTTTAACAATGAAGCACTATGTACGGGGCTGATCTTTTACTCTGAAACTCGTTACAGATAGGGTCTGAGGAAAAGTACGTGTGCCCATGTTCCCATCCACGTGGCCACACTGGAGATGTGGGTCAATTCTGTAGGCATGCAGTCCAAGAGAGTGATAATTTTCACATGATGTTATTTGATGACATGCCACATCACGTGATATCTGCAGCCACTAAGTGGAAACACAATATGGATGGAAGCTGCATCTTTCGCTTCACGGCACATATAATTTTTTTACAATAACATGTGTACTTCAATCCTGTGTGGTGTGCTAAACAGCTACACTGGTCAGCCACAGCTACACACAGTGGGGTGACTTCTCATTTCTTTTATAAGTGGAAAACGAACTAAACGTACCCATAATTTTCAGTACACCTAAGAATGTGGCTTAGCAGGGTTCATGATGGGAGTTATACACACACACACACACACACACACACACACACACACACACACACACACACACACACACACACACGCGCGCGCGCGCGCGTGCACGTACGCACGCACGCACGCACACATGTGCTCGTACAGAGTAAACTCCAATCAAGAATCCTGCTGAGCCACATTCTTAAATATATTGAACATTATGGCCATGTTTGGTTGGTTTCCACAGTGTCAATATATATCTACATATATAACAGCAAAACTTTAACGAGTCGTTTTTCTTTCCTTCAGTGCAGTGATCTAATTGAAATCCTTATCGCACGGTTATGGTTACCTTGGAAAATGTTAACACTCTGTCTTCAAACACAAGTTTTGTTTGCATGCATATATATATATCCCCATCTTTGAAAAAGGCTGGCCTCCAGTCGAAACGTCAGAATAAATCCTATGTTTGTCACTGTGACTTTCTGATAGTATACTATATATATATATATATATATATATATATATATATATATATATATATATATATATATATATATATATATAGCAACAGCACTGCATTTAACAAGCTCTCATGCAGAGCAACATTTCAGAAGGAAGGAACAATAACCATTGGATACAGGTGGTAAAAAGCCACAAGGAATAACTGGGAGAAGCACGGTACCTAAAGAGACAAAGCAAAAAGGCACTGGGCTGACATTATGTCAAAGTTCGTAGAAATTCACTGTATGAAAAGGAAGGCAAACTAAGCACACATCTCTGGTTTTGTATTTATGCATACCTGCACATTTGTATTAAACTGATTTAAACTAAATATGCCACTTTCAGCAAGCATGAAAAAAAAAGGCAAAAAGAAAAAAAGCTGAGCCTGTTATGTATATTGGTAACAACAAAATAGCGAAGTCAATTTGTTTGCTTCTACAAATCCGAAGCATGATTTTTTTTCACTTATGTCATAATATAATTGTACATTAAAATCAGATATTGATCCTTCAACATTCAAAGGGCTCTGCAGCACATTTTAAACATAGCCAGAAGACGTTGCTGATCAGTAGTTAAGGCTCCTATGAACGAATAAGCCAAAAATTGTAACACTGCCTGTAGCACAGAATTTGTAATTTCATCTCAAAAACAGCCAGAAATAGCACATTCTTATTGCAGTAAATTATGAAGACGAGTGGTCTCACTATAATGGACAGGGGCTAGGATACAGTCATTGGCCGATTTCTTGATTTGAAAAACATCCATAGTAATATTTATAATTGCTTGCTCAAAGTTCAAATAATAAATATACTATACCTCTCTATGTCTTCACTAACAAGCTCATTTATCTTAGTAGTTCCGGTCTCAATCAATGGTTGTCTGCTTAACGCTTTGTTTCCTCTGCTGTTCATGTGAGGCTGCAGCTGATGTTCTACACCTATGCTACTTCAAAAAAATCACCCTACCACCCCTTCCACTCTGTGAAGATGGTTGAACAGTGAACCTGTGCTGGTTACACCTCAAGAAAATACTTCAACGCCAAAATGCATGCTGACATAGCTTCTCGCCATTTTTCATCCCCCCCCCCTCCCACCTCCTCCCGCAGCTTCGAGTGTGCTCATCAGGATAAAAAAAGTGAGAAGGCGCTTGTTGGGTGCAAGAAATCCCTGCAACTCTGCCCATATTTGATCAATTAGAAAAAAGTGAGGCAATACAAGCTCCTATAAGAAGGCAATTTGAATATTAAAAGTGTTGCAGAGCCCCTTCAAACGCCAACTGAAAACACACGGTCGACACAGTCGGTGTAGGAGGTTGACCATGCCGCATGGAGAATCCCCATACCATGCAGCAAACAACACTGGCAAACGCATGTCCAGTACCAACAGCAAGAGATGCTTCATTTAGTCCAAGAACTGTAGTGCCTGCCATGGCAGGACAGTGTATTTTCTTCTAGATGACTTACATGAAAGACTAAATTTTAGGTTTATCTTCATTGCTTGCACAAACTGGTAGTATGTCACACTGTGGTCACCAAGTGCTCATATCCAGCAATAGCAGTCAAGATCAAACTTCCATGTGAACTTGTCGATGGCAGGTAACCTAGGCTTCAACGATGCACACGTCGAGCATGCAGAACACAGACCTGCAGGGAAATGGTAATGATGAAACTTGGGAAGCAGCCTTCTATGCATGGTCGTGCTCAAAACTTTTTCATAAAATCATTTCTGCTCATGAGTGGCTGAAGCAGAAGGTATAATTGTGATCATTTTACAGTGCCATAAAGTGCACTAGTGTAGCAGCATTTGCTTCCCCAATGCCTTATGACAGGAAATGGCAGGACAGTGACATTGGAACTTCTGCTTCATAACAATAACTGCTGGGGTTTTACATGCAAAAACCACAATATGACTACAAGGCATGCTGTAGTGGATGGATCCAGAAATTTTGACCATCCGGGATTATTCAACATGCACTGATAATGCACAGTATATGGGCCTCTAGCATTTTTGCCTCCGTCGAAAATGTGGCTGCTGCATCAAAAACTGCTTGTTTTATATGGTATCAAGAGATGACAGACGACACCCACTAAAACAAATTTTAGAAAACAGATGTAATTAACCCTTTTATTTCTAGTGGAAGGATCCATGCCTAACTCGGTAGTTAGCATAGTATGATCAGGAGAGTGGTATATCCTCACATTTCCTGTACACTGATTTTGTATAGAATATGTACTGCTTTACGGACATGGAATTTATTTATCATGGCGCTTCCATGAGTGCGAGATGGGCTGCTACGCATCCTTCTCTGCTTCATGCATCACGGCGGCCCCCCCCCCCCCCCCCTTGCCCTTTTCCTCTTTTCCTGAGACAACTGCCCTGCCATGTTAAAGAAAGAAAAAGAAGAAGAAGAAAAAAAAATCCACGCATATCCACTGAGTGAATGATGATGAGTGGGCGAAGCTCCGAAGGTTCATCGGTAAAAACCGTGAATCTTCCGTGAATCTTGCCCAGTACATCATCAAAGACATGACAAACACAGTGTGTCGCCATCTAGCACTCTCCTATGACACTTGAGCACGCAGCGAGCGCCTCCGCGCCATCTATTGATCAATTCACGTACTAGCTAAGCAGCACCGCAGCGCTCGGACGGACGGATGGACAGACGGACGGACGGACTCCCATGCTACACGTTCCCATACATCTCAATGAAGCGAGCACCGCGGTGCCATCACGCCATCTAGTGAGCACTTCATAAAACTACAGGTGGCTACATACTATGTACGGAGGAGGGAACGACCCACACCCTAAGGAGCTTCGCCCCTAAAAAGAGGAAAGACGCTCTTTATCAAAACTACGCGGGATGGCGGGACAAAGGTGGCGGAGACTGCCGTGACGCAGACGAGACGATTAGCCATGCCGTGCTGGTATTTGGAAGCAAGGGAAATGCCTATACTGATGCCAAAAGAAAAGAAAAAGAAATCAGAAGTGACCGCTTCAGATGTTTGCACAAAAAGAACGTCCCTTCCACTCCACTACCGTATGTCATCGTACCTAGATAACAATACGAGATAGCAATCCTAATGACACCCCACTCCCTCACTCATTTCTAACTAAATGCAATGCCGGGCTCGCAAAATAGATTTAAAAATGACATGACACCGCGTCTAACTCACAGTGCCGGATGACTGCATCATGTCTGCAACTGGTTAAACATCCTGAGCCCCGCATCAAGCCCAAAGCCCTCCCGAGGGGTGAGCGGTGCCCTTGTTTCTAGAACTTTCACTATAGGTCATTCCTACAGTTGCATATGAATGCACACCTTTCTCTTCGCTTCCTCCACACGTGAATTACTCCCACAACGGAACTCCAGGATAGATACACCACTAAACACGTACGGACTCTTACGGTTGCTGTTATTTATGGTAAGTCATAGAAAATCTCTTAAAATGTGACGCACTTGAATCGCCAGTTAATAGACCCTTAAATTTCTGAACTATTGAACGCCTAAGTCGAACACTCCTCATAGTTGTAGAATCATGATGATGATGATGATTCTACAAAATAGTAAGGAGTTCCTTAGGTTAAAAAAAAAGGAAGCTGTGTTATAGACTTTGCCTAGCTGCTTGTTAGGTGTCAACAGAGTTGTTGTACTTCTAATTATCTCCAAAAACCACTTAGACAAACAAGGCCAATGAAACCGTAGACTACTGTTACTTGTGGACTGACAACTGTGACCATCTGCATAAGCACGCCTTTGTCGCACGTGATCTTTGCTGAAACGTTTTGTGCCTTAGCGCATGTGCTACATGTGTTCGATATATATCGGTGGGCATTCCTGCAATAAATCAGTTGTTAGTAGCACCTCTCCTTGTCTGTCTCTTCTTTTTGTGCGTCTTATCTGCGCTGTTCTTTGCCGTAGCAGAGGGCTGCGAAAATTTTGACCACCTGGTGTTCCCTAACGTGTACTGACACTGCACAGTACACGCACCTCAACATTTTGCCTTCATTGAAACGCAGCCGCTGTGGCCAACTTCCCTTCATATACAACTAAGCTAGTTAGATGTGTCAAACACAAGAAAGGCTGTAAGCTTTTGCACCCGAATCGGAGCATAACGTTACTTTTTGTGGCTTGTCATCAACTATGCTTGCAATTATCGCAGTCGCTATGAACAAAACCGAAGCCCAGATGGAACCTTACACTATCCATGCAGAGCAGGGAAAAAAAGAAGTGCAGGCTATAACCGATAAAATACACTATGCTTCAAAAATTTACCGTACTTGGTCCATATAACCTGCTCTACGGCTATTAAAAGTTTACCTAGGATGCATGTAACACCCCCTTTTCACTATGCAGTGTGGCTTCACTGCCATGAAGCCACACTTTGTAGTGAAATATGGATATTACATACACCTTAAGTAGGCAGTTTCACAGCATGACTGCCTCATGCTGCAGTAAAACTACCTTTTCAAGCAAATTATGTGACGAAAAATGTCTTTACATAAAAATATTTCTAGCCTACATAAAACTGGGGAAAATATAGAAGTGGCTTGCAGAAAACACACTGAAAACCCACTTATAAGATGTAAGTGTAGCTAGCATTAATCCAAAAGGCTGTATGCTTGAGAGACAGGACCACCCTGACTTTACTTATATGACTGATATTATGGCACATTAATAATGCTAGCAGTAAACGTTCAATTGGAAGTCAGTGCTTTAGTGGTGTCAAAAGTACTTGCTTTATGTCCAATGCGCTTTGTTCATGCTGTATATCAAGAGTTTTCAAATTGTGTTCTGTGGAACCCAGAGGTTCCACGACTGGCACTTATAGCTTCACAAGCAATCAAAATGAATCCAGTCCAATCATATTTTCATACTGCTTCCAAATTAGACAATCTAACAAAGAAATTTTTAATTGTACTTTAAACAAAGCCACCAAGACAATTACACACTAAATACATCTTCATTTGGCTTGTTGCCCCGCCATGGTGGTCTAGTGGCTATAGTACTCTGCTGCTGATCCGAGGGTCGCGGGATCGAATTCCAGCTGCGGCAGCTGCGTTTCGATGGAGGCGAAATGTTGAGGTCTTTCTACTGTGCGATGTCAGTGCACGTTAAAGAGCCCCAGGCGGTTGAAGATTCTGGAGTCCTCCACTATGCGTCTCTCATAATCAAATTGTGGTTCTGGGGTGTAAAACCCCAGAAACCAGTCAATCAATCAATCAATCTATCAATCAATCAATCAATGTATCAATCAATCAATCATTTTGCTTTTCACTGTCATTGTGCAACTTGTAGGCCTATGGTTGGCACATTGAGTGCTTTAAATTTATTCTTGCTAGCACAGTTTTTAACAGAGCAGCAGGCACCAATTCTAAAGTTCTGCAAGTTCAGGGTCATTTCTGAACACAGTGGCATCTCCATGGTTAATTTTCGTTGCCAAAGGGTGAAATATTGGCTGTTTTAACAACATGTGTTAATGGTGGTTCAACCATGTCAGTGACCGCATGGTACAATTTTAACACAGAGAAAGTTGCTATTGTATTGTGGTTATTGCGATAATTTCGGTTCATGTGAAACTTTATGCAGATGACTGTATTTTATATGAAACGGTAGGTATCTACAGTTGATGATCAGGTGCGTCTAAATAATGACCTGGCAAAGGTCATTGCATGGTGCGAAAAATGGCAAATGTCAATTTTGATAAAACTCTTTATATGCGAATTACCAACAAAAAAAGACCTCTTAAATATACATATGGTGTGGATAGTATATCGTTATTAGAGGTAACAGAGCACAAATATTTAGGGCTATGGATAACTAATAAACTGTCTTGGAATAAGCACATAGATACTGTTGTTTCTAATTCCTTGCGCAAACTGTTTTTCTTGAGACGCTCATTGAAGTCATCGACACCTACTGTTCGCTTATTAACATACAACTGCTACATTCGACAGTTGTTGGAATACGCAGTGATTATTTGGGACCCATTCACCTTAACTAATATACAAAAACTGGATCGCATACAGCATAAAGTGGTTCGGTTCATTTTCAATTCCTATGGCCACACATCTGTGAGTGAGCTAATCAGACGCAGTGGACTACCCCAGGTGACGGTGCGTAACCGTGTCTGCCGATTAAAATTTCTCTTTCAGCTCGTAAATGGCCATTATAATGTTAACACTTCCAAATTTTTTGCTTACTCCTCAGGTTATCAAACAGGACAAAGGCATGCTCTAACCATGGTTCCCTTTAACACAAGAAACAACTGCTTTAAATATTCTTTTTTTCCCAGAACAATAACAGATTGGAATAAGCTGAACACCGAAATTGTTACCCAGAAGTCCTTAGCAATGTTTAAAAAATATCTGAGTATGTTATAAATTTGTGTTTGTGTATCTTTATGTGTTCGTTAGCAGTGTTTACTGAATTCTTTTCAAATGTTTGAAGAATACCTGCGATCGCTATGATCTTGTATGTGCTAAGATGCCTGTATAGGTACTGCGATCTGGTAACAGATCGCAGTACCTATAAACAAATAAAAATAAATAAAACTAGTTATAAGAGTTTCATGTATGTGAGAGACACCGCTACTGGTGCTTAAGCTAAGCATAGTGATCACGGAGTACACACTGAGATAGCTTTATCGTCAGCGCACATGGCACGCATGAACCATTGTGAAAAAGAAAATAGTAGCAGCTTGTTTACATATTGTTATGATTACCACCTTGTAGTGAGCAGCGGCCTCAGGATCAGAGATTAGATCCTGATTTGTAAATAAAGAAGGCCATGCGCAGACACATCGCTGGTGCTACTTTTGTAAGGGAAGTTTAGAGCTGAAGCTGTCCCCGCTCCTGTTCCCTTTCTCTCTCCCTATTTCTATACACACAAGACATGCCTACACTCTAGTGCTCACTGCATTTAATGTGCAGGAAGACCCAATTATTCAACTCCCACAATCCCCTCTTCTCACCTTTGTTTCTATGTTTGCTTCAATGAGCCCTTATTCATAGCATGTCTTAGCATAATCACATTGGAATAGGGGAACAGGGGTTTGTCACACTATAGTAAAACCTCATTCATATGCTTTAGAAAAATAATGTGATGCTAACATATTATCCAGGAAAACATATGATCCAAAGCCACGAAAAAATCTTGCAGTTTTGCCAAAAAAGCAATACATTGGTATAAATATTAAAATATTTCACTATTTCAGAAAATTCAGGCAATAAAACGTCATGAAATAGCAATAAACATCAGCTTATTATAGCGTGTTGGAACGTGCTCGAAGCCATGGCAGTGACCGCGACACTGGCTGTCACGATGCTGGCATCGTCGGGAGTGGAACATACGTGTGTTGTCCCTTACTTCAGCATTTAAACTACTCCACATCTTCAGGCAGCTTATGTAACACGTAACACAGGGCACACATTCAAATCGTCATTTTGAACCACACGCACGGTCATCAGTACACTGCGCACAAGCGGCATTGAGTGCAGACGCATGGGCCATGTTGTGCTCAGTCACGTGAACTCTGGTTCATGTGACCTCGAATATTTACCATGCGGGAAGACACACACACCAAGAGCATTGGCCTAGCATCGACAGGTCAGATGAACGGGCACATCACATAAGTTGCATGGCCCAAGCCAAGGTCGCTGGGTGAGCGCATCACGTGCATGTCGCCCACCAGAACTAGCAGTTTAGTGTTTAGTCTGTAGGCACTACGAAACTTGCGGTTACACTTGTCACGCGACTACGCTGTACAGGATAACATGACGCGATGGATTGACAACTTGTTCAGTTTGATGCGATGCGATCACCTGCTCAATCTAATCATCGGTGCTATAACCTTGTGATATACTGCATTCACTTGCTCGCTGTAAAAAGCGGAGGATGTGCTCAGTTTACCATAAACACCGCTGGACACAATGCATAGTAGAATCAGTCTTACTGAAATAAATGGCGGTGTGTTTCGGTTATAGTCTATTAAAAGCACACAGTACGTACATTTCCAAGAGCTACCACAAGCGTGCTGTTAAAAGTGGCTCGATTGCGAGTGTTAGCAGCGATACCAATGAATGCGGTATGTTACGTATAGCGCGGTGATTTGCTAGTATCGGAAGAGAGCACACCAGCATTTTCTTGTGCCGGGCGAGTACTACATGGAAACGGCCATGATGGCCAGCTACTGCTCTCAATCGTGTGCACTTTCCAACTTTTCGGTTACACATAGACTCTAGAGGCCAGAAAACATATCATCCAATTGTAGCTCGACGATAAACAGAATGTTGGTGCTGAATAATCGTATTTTCTAGGAACGTATTACGTGGGAAAAAAGAAGCTTAACTCTATTAGAAAATTTGTGTTTTTACGATTGTGAATGTTGGAAGGAGGTTCTGTTGTACTAGGAAAGCTAGTGGGGTTTCCCAATGTGGGAAGGTTTGAGAACGCGCCTGCTAGAAGTAAAGAACCAAAGGCCAGTGTAAATATTAGTATACTGGTCATCATAACTTAGACACCATGTTATGGTTCCTTCAAAACCAATGCCGGTACTGGTTGATCATTCTACATATAGCACAATCACTAGCGGAATCTCTCAAGATACCAACCTGGGCCTAGGGCTATTCTTGCATATTAGTGATCTCCATAACTCAAGTGTTCCTATGAAGCAAGATGATGTTTCATTATTAATTACTGGTGTATTATCTGCTTTGCAAACATATGTGATGGCCAAGTTATCAAGGATTTGCTTGTGGTTCTTACGAAATAAACTAACTTTGAGTACCAATATGACAATACTATAATTACATGACTGTAGGTTGACTTATTTGGTTAAAACTGGATATCCAAAATTGCAGGGCCAACTAACAACTGAAACCAAAACACGCACAGCCAGCAACATCAACACAAATGAGAAACCAGAGCAACCATGACGTTGTTACAACTTTACATTTATATTTATAGCATTAGTTTATTTTGTGAGCTTGATCAGAAGTTTTTTTTCTTCTACTAGTTTTACTATGTAAAACTATGCGAAAGCATTTCTTGGCTAGGTTGGCGAGAGCACGCACCCAGCTTCCGTCCGCAAAAAGCGTCTGCATAAGCCGTGCCCGGAGAGCACGTGACCTCTCCCACCGGAAGTGATGCCGGCGCCAACACTCGCCGCAGCGGCAGTCGGCTCGCGCTCCGCTCTGCTGCAGCTATCTGCAGCGGCATGCGACCGCGTCACCGCATTTCTTCGCTGGGTTGGCGAAAGCGCGCTCCCAGCTGCGTGGCGTCGTCGTAGCAGCACTAGGCGCGCAAACGCGCCACCTAGCCGATCGTTCCTCGCCGCCATGCGTGCCGAGTTCAATCTCGACATCTACTGAGGCCATCACGATGTCGAGATGTACGTCCATCGATCTCGCATTCACCACCAACACATACATTGTGCAAGATGTTACGTATGTATCCACCTACTACTCGGATCACAAGACCATGGTAGTGTCTTGTACGCCGGCCCAAGTACGCCGTCACTGGAACGGTAAGAAGGTGACGACACCGGTGACTGTCTAACGACACCACCCACAATGCCGCGGCGGTGGTACTACTTCGACATGCCCGAGACCTGGCTCAAGCATATCTGCGTACACTGCGTGGACTACAAAATACAAGAGGACATGCGAAGTGTCTACAACGCTTAGACAAATAAACACAATCTGCCCACCCACATTGCCTCATTCTTTATAACACAACTCAGCAACACCAGTTTGTAGCACCCCTCCACAACCACAATCTAGCCAACAGAAACACTTTTGCGTTCTCATCTCATAAGAATATGCTTAGGCATTGTCGAACTTTTTCTGGGTGCTGATCATTGATAGAAAAGCCACTGTTCTAATCAGCAGCAGCACTGGCAATGAACAGCATGACAGGGATGATTTGTTCTGGTGGTACAGGTGGTTGATAGAACAACATTTCCTATTTTATCTTTTGGCTCTTTCACAGATTTTTTTCAACAGAAGTGTGCTGCTATTGTTCGCTATCATTGCGCCTTATGGTCTAGGCAAAAAAAATATTCATTATTCAGTGCTTGCTCCCTGCAAAATTTAGGAGGGCTGCTATTATTCATGGTAACAAAACCAATAGTTGCAGAGCAGGAAGTAAGATCAAAGTTAGTGAACATGGTTGGCAGTGGTAACTGCAGCATGACCAAATTTTCCCATGTGACTCCAAGCGTCATGGTTGTCGTGCACAAAGTAGTGATGCTTTTGGAGTTAGCAGCGAATGTGACTAAACTGTGCAATTGGCCTCCACTGGCAACAAGCAAAGTGGTCATGCAATGAGTTGCTTGTCTTCGCTTTGGAAGCGGGAATAATAAGGATGAGCTTCAAAGACAGCAAGGCCAGAACATCGAAATTAATGAAGAGCTAACAATCACACTGGTGAGGACAAGCAGTCAGCCCAACAACTACCGTATTTACTCAAATCTAACGAGCATCTTTTTTTTCAATAATATGAGCCCTAAAATTACCTGCATGTTAGAAGTGAGTGTAAAAACCAAAACCACATTCAAGGCACTCATCATGTGAGTCAGACGCAGTGTCATCGCCATTGCAAAATGGAGATGTCCATGGCGGCAGAGATAGTGATTTCACTATAGCGGCAGAGAACATATTGTTGCAAGTTCATGTTGGTTGATTTCATGCTTGACTGCAACTATTTTGTATCCTACAATAGACTCCCTTTAAGATGAACTCGAGGGGACCATGAGAATTTGTTCGTTTTATCAGAAGTTCGTCTTATCAGAAGTGCCTCCAAGAATGGATTGGCCACGTGCCCAGGTGGATCCAAACATCTTACTTCAAAAAGTCAATCAAGTAGACTTGCAAAAGAGAAAAAAATACAAATGAAACCCTATTTTTACCCAAAACTGTCTTCAAGCACTGGTAAGCAGCCATAAATAACATTTCATCTAATGATTTTAAGTATCCTCCAGTATCTCCATGCTTCTAGGAAAGGTTGTTTATTAGGGAACTTAAGCAGGCACAAGCTACCTCCCATATTCTTCGAAAGCACTTCAAGCACTTCTTCAGTGAGCATGTCAGTTGTGTTGCCAGTCAATGCGTTAGGCATTGTGAGGCATCTCTGAGGATATTCACATATGCATTCATGTCCACCAGGACTCCTTTACTGCCCAGACTAGAAACTAGGCCTGTCTTTCTTCAGGGCAGTTTTCCTGCACTTGCCCCAGGAAGTGCTGATCAGCCAAAACGTCTAATGTGTACACTTTGTTGTGGATAAGAAGCAGCATTCACTTTTTTATATCTGCCCCCTTTTTCTTGCCCCTTTGTGGGAGCCCAGGTCCTCCCTTTTTGTTTTGTTGTGCTTTGCTTTATCTCTGCTTTACTAGGGGGCAACTTATTCAAGTACCCAGAGTCTCTGTGCAAGCCCTCTTGGATTCTTTTGCCTTGTTTTCCTTTGCACTCTCCCTGTAGGTGCTGAAGAGGAGGTGGGGAGACAACAAAAGGGCCTTAGAAGCCAGGGTGCCCCTAGCACTTGGGGTCCCCAACAATAAAACTCTGTAGTTTTATTGCTGGCACCTAAGTGGCTTTGCTTACTTAGTCTTTGGTTCTTTTGTACTGTCCTTGGTGGGGAGACGACAAAAGAACCCAGGTGCTCAGTGCTTGGGGCCCTCTACAATAAACTTGGGGAGGCTGTCCACAGCACTGGGAAAGTTCTTCTTAACAGAAGGTTACCTGTGAGGGGGTTCATCTTAAGAGGATTTATTTTGCATTGAGTCTATAGGAAACCAAACAAACATATCCATTTTGTTCGTTATATCCGAGAATTCGTTATAACCGAGTTCGTCTTAACGGGAGTTCACTGTATTTGTTCTGAATCTAGCACAAATGGTAGGGCGCCAGTTTTATCATAAAGCTCATGTCAAAGGAAGGCTGTCTTGCGTGCCGCATATAGCTACCTCACTACGTGTGTGTGCCCAAGGCCTGTGACCATGAGTAATGCCAAGGTTAGGTGGGCACCTTTAATCGTGATCAATGCCGATCTGTATCCAATTTCCTGATTGTGATAACGTAGTCGCACCTACACAGTCCAAGCTAATTTGGATCGAGTTTGTTGCTGACGTCTGCCAAATCACTACAGTCAACGACCGATTTTTCGGACGCCCAATTTTTCGGACATGCCCGATATTTCGGACGTCTTCGCGGCACCGCCACAAGCCCCATAAAATCAATGTATAAAAAAGTCCAAAATTTCTGACGCTCGAACCCTCCGCCGTCCAATTTTTCGGACTTTTTGACGCGACGAAAGGTCCAAAGTCGTCAAAACTGCGTACCCTCAAATCTCGCTTCGAAGAAACTGATGGGACGCGCGAAAAATTCATGGGCGCGGAACTTCGTCGCAGTGAAATTTTGTCTAGAATACCAGATAAGTGCGGAAACTATGATTGTTATGACTTGACCTCTTGTTCCCCGCAAGCACACGCTTCGTTTATTGGCATCGAACTCTCGCTAATTTGGACTTACTCGGCCGCACAATGAGCTGTTCGAACGCACGACCCTCGGAGCGCTGCGGCTGGGCGTCACATCGCGTGCGCCAGAGGTCAACCGAAAACGGAGTGCCGAAGTCCGCCCCGCCGTAGTGAAAGCGATCGACAGGAAAGCTATAAAGCTTCGTGCCTTTCTATGGCTCTATTGCCTTTGAACTACCGCTGCGTTGGCCGCGTAGTTTGGGAGGTACATAGGCGCTATCAATGATCGCGATGATAGCGAGAGCGTTCTCGTCTGCATTGGGCAGCAACCCGTAGTTCGGTTTTCGCGTACGTGCCTTCATGAACTGCGTTACCGCTATCCGTGATAGCGACTAGCACGGTTTCTTTCGCAGCGTTTGTGGAAAGCAGCTTTGCTTCGACTCGCTGTAGTACATTGGGCGCGCACACACTTTCAGGTTGGTGTTGGCCGTACAAGACCGCGCCGGTAGCGACCGCGGTTTTTGAAACAGGCGAACGGTAAAACCTCCGTTCGGGCATTGGCCACGCGCGTACTTTCAGAGTTGCGTCGCTGGCGTTCGTGATCACGGCGACCGCGATTTTGTCTGCAGCGCTTTCAGGGCGCATGTACTTTGTGTGTGTGGCGGCCGCCATATGTGAAATCGTCAACACGACCGCGATTTTCGGCAGAATTTGGTCCGGTTCCGCCCTGACGTTGCGCGCGTCCACTGCGCCCATGCCATCAAAACGGCGCATCAGTAACCCTTGACAGCAGGAAGCGTGACAACGAGCAGTAATTTCGTGTTTTCTCAGTGTAATGTGCCCGATCTCATACACATGGTGGGAGCTCTTAGCCATTCCACCGCGGTCCGCAGGCGTGTCACACCTGTTGGCCGCATGGGGTTGGTGCTTCTGAAGCGTAGTATTTCGTCGTTGACCCCCTTGATAAGAAAAATAACAGTAAGTTAGTGCGTTTTTGCATGCATTCGTTTTTCCGGACTGCCCGATTTTCCGGACATTTTTGCGTTCCCGAGGGGGTCCGAAAAATCGGTCGTTGACTGTATACGTAAGTCATGATTGGACCTGTTTGTGATTTGTCACGGTAATGAACAGCTGTTTCATTGGTATGAAATGAAAGCTTGTGCATAAGTGATCTTAAAGCCATAAAAATTAATAACACACACAGAAAAGGAAACTGCTGGAAGAATAAATTTATTTAGCAGCGTTTTGATGATGAGCGCGAAGCGAACCACCGCAAATTTACTGCGAATATCTTCCGTCACCATTTTGAAAGGGTGACGACACTGCACCTAACTGATGTGACCAACGTTACCAATGTCGCCAACGTGGTTTCACTTTCATACTCAATTATGGCACACAGGCAGTTTTATGAAGAAAGATACAGGCCGTAGATTTCAAGTAAGTACGCTAACTAACGTAAAAGCGCACACTTCGTGATGTCCCTCCCAACACAGGACATGCCTGGCCATGCTTTAGCGCATGCTACTAAGCTACATAGCAGCTGCACAACATGATGGTTCACATTGTGCAAATAATGCGAACCCACAAATAACTTTTTTTCACCACTAGTGTACTGTGGCGATAAGCAACAAAGGCAACATGGTCACTCAACAATCAAGATGGCAGCGCCCATGCAAGCATTATGTGGCATTATTTTTCGCATTTAAGTGGGCGGAAGGTGCATTTGAGTACATTTCTTGGACTTAGTTGGAGGCACCATGGGGTTGAATGGTCCGGCAAATTTCGATATCACGGGATCGCAGCTTTGCGACATTTGTTATTGAGAGATATGAAATGCAATGAATCCTATGGGCTTTTGCTGGGAATTATGAATTCTTTTGTTGTTATGAGAATTTTGTTGCTGTGGGATTTTGTTATGGAGGGATTCGACTGTATTACAATAACACAATAAATTCAGTTGCATTTTTATTCTGAACTTGTGAAAAGTTGGTATGCGTTAGATTTGAGTAAACATAGCATGTTAAAATATTTCAGTTGTTGAGGGTGCAAGCATTTTTTTTTAGGTGCAATGTATGGGAGTCTGACTGAATATCGTGCAAATACAGTATGCAGTTGTTTGAGAGAGAACAAAAAAAAAAAATGCAAGCACCAGCCTTGTATACGTTAGGTTAAATAATAGCCCCATCGATAAAGTTGTTTTTTTGAAATGTCTCGCCATCATAGTCGACCAACAATTACACAGTAAAACACATATTAATAATGCTTGCAAGACGGTAGCACATCATTATTACAATTTTGTTTAAGGTACAAAATAGTTTCCCATTGAAGTAAGTAATACTTTTCTATCAGATGTTTTGTCGTAACTGTGTTAGTTAGTCCCTGTTTAGAATCCTGGAGCAGAAATTATGATATGCTGAAGCAGTTTACTGGAACTACAGTAAAGAGCTCCGAAATTAATCAGTACTTGAGTACTCTGGCAGTGATACATTTATCATTATTTACCAAACACAATATGTGTCATCAGTTGGGGCTTCATCCAGTCGTAAGATCTCTCTCTCTATTTCAGCTTATAAATCATATTGACCAGCTTACAGAGCAAACGGGGACGAAGACGAAGGAAAGACAAGGTGACAACACGAGCGGTGACTCTCAACTGAAGTTTATTTCAAGAAACGACACGAATAAATACACATGTTAACCAAGATTTCAACGGAGCGATTGCCCGTGTACAGCAAAGTCATCCAAGTGACGTAAAACTCCCATCAAACGTGGAGCACCCACGTGCTAGACTACGAGAGAGTCTAGACTACGAGAGAGTCAGACTACGAGAGAGGTAATGGAGGCTCTCTTCATTATCAGAGAAGGTGAAAGGTGCATTAGTCATCCGTCTGTTGCCCTTAGCGAAAAGGAAATAAAATTTCTGGAGTGCAGCCTGCCATCATGAATGACGCGGGAATAGGTTCATTTGAAAGTTTGTGTTCACTCTACCTGCTTCTGTGTATGCTTTCTTGGACGCACGTGGGTGCTACCACGTGTGATGGGAGTTTTACGTCACTTGGATGACTTTGCTGTACACGCGCAATCGCTCCGTTGAAATCTTGGTTAACATGTGTATTTATTCGTGTCGTTTCTTGAAATAAACTTCAGTTGAGAGTCAGCGCTCGTGTTGTCACCTTGTCTTTCCTTCGTCTTTGTCCCCGTTTGCGCTGTAAGCTGGTCAATATGAATTATCACCAACTCGCCCAGATTTCCGTTCTCGTTCAGCTTATAAAGTTTTGTTCACCACGTTTGCCATTCCCCAAAACTTATTTTATTTCAGAAAAGAATCTGGGGGTTTATGTGCCAAAAATACAAAATGATTATGAGGCTAAAGTGGAAGCTCGGGCGAGTTGGTTCATAATGTAAGAATAAACAGCGCTGTTTATTCTTAGATTATGAGGTGGCACAACATAGTGGAGGGCTCTGGAAATTTTGACCACCCGAAGTTATTCAACATGCGCTGATAACACACAACACACGAGGGCCTCCGGCATATTCGCCTCCATTAAAAATAAGGCTGCTGTGCCTTTGTCGAACCTGCTCTTTCAGAAAAAGTTCAGCCCATGATATGCTGGCTTATAATTTATGTACAAGAGTCATGCCAAGGAAAGGCGGGAGGCCTGGCTACGTGCTGAGCAGGCAGTATGGAAAAAGGCTCGCTTGTTTGTGCAAGCACATGAATGAATTGATAATTATTCATAACATCCATGGTTATCCCAAAGTTCTACAATGCTCTAGAACACCTGAGGACAAAACTAAGAAAAATACGTCTTAATAAGCTTTCCCCTTCTTGGTGAAATAAGATCTAATAAAATCATATTTCAAGTAAGTAATAAAGAACATTGGGCGAGTTGGTACATATTCATGGCGCAAGACACTGGACAAAGATGGAGGACAAACAACAGCACACTTTCAACTGAATTTAGTCCACGATGAAGCCACACACATATATCTTTTCTTTTTGCTATGTTCTTATTTTTTCAGGCTGCCTAATTTCTTAGTGGTTTTACAGTCTCCTTTAGGTTCTAGAAAACAGCCAGAAGCTGTTTAGGCATTGGAAACAATAACTAATTGTGTTATTACCTCACACAGACGTTCCACATCAAGGTAGTTTAACTTACCGTATTTACTCGCATAATGATCGCACTCACGTAATAATCGCACCCCTAAATTTTGTTGTCAAAATTCGATTTTATTGCGATAGCAATTATATGGACAGTCTCGGCTGGTTTTTGCCGTCCTCGTCGCTGCCATCACGAACCGTATATGTATAAGTATGTATATATATATAAAAGTCCCAAAGAAAAATAATTCAGATAAATGCTTCCGAAGCGTGGAATCAAACCAAGAACCTCTCGCTCCGCAGCGCATGGCGCTAACCACTATGCCACAAAGAGCAAATCCTTCAGGGAGCTAATGACGAGCCTTATATACACACCTTTTACCGCTGGCAGGACTCAGAGACGGCAGGCGCTTATAAGTGTTTCTTAATTACCAGCGAGATGGCGCGAGGAGCTTATTCGCGCTCGTTCGGTGTATATCTGTGCATTCGTTTCGTGCGTGCTTCACTTGATAGTTCGCGCTCATCTTCTGTTTGTTCCTTTAACGGCCTCCCCTAGCTTTGTATGTGTAGCCTTGTGACACAGAACGTATAAATCCCATCGTAGCAGCACGCGCTGCCCACGGGAGGCGCTCACTTAGAAAGCGCATGTTTCCTACAATTAATATTGCTCCTGAAGCTGCGAGCCTCACTTCGTATAGCATTACAGTTTCTTGCTACCGCATTCATTGCTTCGCCCTTGCGGCGAAACTGTGACTTTTTTTTTTTCCTCCGCGTAATGATTGCACCCTGAACTTGCCGCAGTGATATGTTGTGTGCCAAGTCTAGCTGACGATTATCATGTTTATTATCTGTCGAACGTTACGTAAATAACTCTTCAAGACTGACCTCGTAAACTGCACGCACTAAGCAGATGCCTAATTTTTGCCCACCCTCTGCGGAAACGTGCCGTATTAGGATAGCAGTAAAAACAAATGCCGTAGTTTTAACCACGCCAACAGCTTCAAGAAGACAGGCATATCTAACATGCTCGATGGAATGGAAAATAACCTTCTGTGGGACTGCGATGACACTGCCGGTTCCGACAAGGAATCGAGCGACAACGACACTGACGCCAGTGACGCTTCAGACTCTGAATAAAAGTAAGGGGGCCAGTGAATGAAAAAATTAAAGGGCAATATGCAATGCATGTAGTTCCTGCGTAATGTGTGCGTTTATTACAAAGACAAGCCTTACTCTATTTTTACTTTTCGTTATGTTCATGACAGCTATCGGAAGAATTCTGATACGTGACTTGTTTGCGTTCTCGGTGCTCAAAAGATTATTTCGTGGAAAATTTACCCCGCGCAATGATTGCAGCCCGAAATTTGCGTCAAAAAAGTGCGATCATTATGCGAGTAAGCACAGTAGTGCCAATACAAGTAAACTCTGAACGTTAACAAGCAGTTAACAAGCCTTTCTACTAGCAAGTTGCAGAGTTACAGTGCAGCAAAATTACTTGCGTCAGTGCAATGAGCAAAGTTAATATAAACCCACATATCAGAAGTATGAACCTGCTCACCACACTAAGAATGTGCTCAGGTAAGGTGGAAATGTCAGCAAAAGAGCAGTGATGAGACATAGCTTACAAGAATGTTTTAGTTTGCACACAACTTTGAATACCCTACTCAAATACATGTGGAAGATAGAAATGCTAGCATTACACAAATAGTCAACCAATTTGGTATAGCAAAAAAAAATAAAAAAAAGAGAAAAGCTACGTTTCACCAAATATCGTAAGCAGAATTTTTATTTAGGGCCTCAGAGTCGCTTGAAACTGCTGAGGATTCGCAAGTTAAAAAAGCTGAAACACAAAGTTTGTAAACCAGTAACCACGAGCAGATTCCACAGTTAAGCAAACTACACCTGTCTAAAGTAGACACATTGTACACGATTTTACGGATACAATATTTAACAGAGCTGTGTGAAACTCCTACTTATAAATTAGTAAATGTTCTCACCGGGCATAACACACTGATTTCGTGTATGCTAGATGTTTTAATCAGCACAGCTTATAAAGTTACGATACATATTTTCATTATTTCCAAGTTAAAGAGTAATAAGCTTAATGCCCGTGATTCCTTTCCACTTATTCTGTGATATTTATGGACTTTTGCAAAATAACTGATGGCTTAAATAAGAAAAATTGTTTAACAAGGTGAGTACATTTTTATTAAAGTATGTGAATATTTCAGTTTTCAAGTACTTTTTAAACAGAATTGCTATTTAATTCAGTTCACACTTCAAACTATTCAAAGTTGGTAATTAAGGGACAAAATCTGCTATGTCCCACGACAAGTGGCCCATTCCCACACGCTTCAACACATAACACTTTGTACTGCGGCAAGAGAGAGAGAGTGAGAGAGAGATGAAGAGGAAAGGCAGGGAGGTTAACCAGATATTAGTCTCCGGTTTGCTACCCTGCACTGGGGAGAAGGGGGAGAGGGGTTAGAAAGATGACAGTGAGAGAGGGTACAAAATTCCAGACAAGCAGAGAAAGTAAAACACGGATGGCCATAGACAAACACAAAGGATGTTCCAGTCAGAGGCGCTGACAAAGGCCAGTAGATATCAAGAAGCGAAATGGCGCTTGCATGGCCTTCTTCTGCGACATGTACTGCGGCAAAGTTCACACTAGCGCAATGTGGTGAAGTTAATGCATGTGTACTGCCCATTCCCACATCCAGTACACTATGCTGCATCATGCTTGTGCACTGCGGCGAAGTTCACACTAGCACACTGTTGTTTGTGGGGTTTAACGTCCCAAAACCAGCTCCGATTATGAGAGACGCCGTTGTGGAGGGCTCCGAAAATTTTGACCACCTGGGGTTCTTTAACGTGCACTTACACTGCACAGCACACGGGCCTCAACATTTCGCCTCCATCGAAATGCAGCCGCCACAGCCGGGATTCGATCCCGCGACCCTCGGATCAGCAGCCGAGTACCATAGCCACTAGACCACCGTGGCGGGGCCACCAGCACACTGTGGTGAAGCTAACACTTGTGCTCTGCAGTGATGTTTATACTTCCGTACGGAAGTATAGCTTAACTCATGCATCTAGACAGTTCTCTGCTGGACAATTCTTTAGGACTGGAGTTTTTTTTTTTTTTTTTCTTAGAACACTGTCTGAGTACCTACACTAGCTGCACATGCTTAGCAATACATTTTCTGTGTAATTTAAATTTAACATGAAATTATTAAAAAAATATTCACACATTATTAAAAAAATATGCAATTTGTTTGCATCAAACATTATTCAAATCTGCTTCGCACCCAAAATTTTGCTGTCCGTGCAGCATAACTAATCAAATCTAGTGCAGTGAGTGCTCAACAATAATTGACCAGTTTTGTTATGTATGTAAGTTAGATGCTTTGGCATGCTGTTGGGCACATATTGTGGTATGTTAGTTACATCCTACCAATAAAGCGAGGTTTGTGCCTGCCCCTATGGTATTATGTTCACATTTGCTTTTCTTGGTGGTTTTGGTTTGCATCAAGGTATTCACTTACAGTTAAAATTCAAGCTCCCCGTAATTTGTGGTGTAAAACGGCACACTCTAAACGTAATTTTCGGCATTCCAGTTGCACGATACAATGTTAATGGCATTTCCAAGTGGTTCTATGGAATTTGTAATAGCGGTTTCATTATATACTACTGAATTAAATTTTGCACAGTAATTGGACTGGTAATTTCGTAGTCTTTTTATAAATAGCCATATTGGCAACGCATATCCCAGACCATAGCCTTTCAGGTCTCCAGTACACTTGGGATCATGGAGGTCATGACTTCCAAGGCATGTGCAACCTACATCACCATGAAGGCTGCATTGAGGAGCCATGGCAGTTCTTAAAACAAAGTTCTGGGTTCAAAGTAAATTCTAACAAGCAGTATCAACTCTGCTTTTTCCAGCTTTAGAATCAAACACATCTATTAAAATGCTTTAATATGTATTTATATTACCTAAAGCTAGGCTTTTCACTCAGTCCAAAATTATATTGCAGTTTGCCTTTAAACAAAGTGATGCAGCGCATGTCACGGACAGTGAAAACACAGCCAGCATTCTTACCTGCATGTGGGGCAAAAGCAGCGGCTTCCTAGCCATGTTTCTGGGCGTGCCTGGTCCTGGCGGCTGGCAAACCAACGACCCATGCAATCCAGGCACCACATAGGTCGACACAGGCAGCCTTGGCACTGGCCTACTAGTGCTTCATCACAGAGCTTCTGCAGCTTTACGTTGGCCGTCGTCTGCATGCAGCCAATGCATGGCTCCAGTTCCTGCATGTAGAAAAAGCTGACTGATGATTGATTTCTGGGGTTTTACATCCCAAAACTACAATATGATTATGAGAGACGCTGCAGTACAGGGCTTCAACATTTCGACCACCTCGGGTTCTCTAATGTGCACTGACATTGCACAGTACACGGTCCTTACCATTTTAACTCCAGAACATAGCAGAAGCACCACTCGCCTCTTTTAAAGGGGTCGTGAAACGTTCTGTGAACATTTTGTACTAAGTGCATATTCGGGATCCTGACCCTCCAATCAACAATATGCATTGTTCCGTTGCACCGTGTGCGTTGGTTTAGAGCGATAAAGAATGTGGTTTCAGTTTCACTGCGCGCATTCCCCTCAAGTCTGGAGATGACGTCATGTTAGTAGCCGCCATACCTCCAAGATTGGCGCGCCCTCGGAGGCCACGGAAAAACATACCCTGCTGCAGCTTTTCTTCGAAATGGCGGCACCGCACAGTATCAAAGTATTTTCTTTCTAGCTGTCAAGTAAATCGATTCTTCCAGAGCAAACACGAGTTCACTATGCCTTTGAGCTTAAAAATATCTTACTGCAACGTCACCGAATGGTACCATGATGGCCGGTAGTGTCGCATAGTCGTTTCGGGAGCGCAAGGACGCTGGGGTTTCGAACGAGTGTTATTAAATGTGCACTGAATATTTCAGAATCGGCTTGTCGAATGCAGTGAAAATTACAACCAGGCACCTACTCCGAATTCTTTTCACGCCCCCTTTAAAGACAAAGGTATTGGTCAGATAACTGACACAGCTCCCATAAAATGAAGTGCAAAAAGGCTCTAACAAAAGTGAATCATGAATAAGCACAGTAACGTACGTGTGCTGTAATCCATACTGTAAAGACAACTCACAAAATGCTCAGCATATTTTTTTCCATAGTTTCATGAATATGTGTGCCCAGCCCTGGCAACACTTCAGCATTATCATGTGAAATACGTGCTATTAAAATACAGCTGACAACTGTTGTTCAACCTTCACATGACCAACAGAAATGAGCAGCTATACAGTGAGTTAAATTAAGGAAGGCATAGAAAAACCCCTAAATACACTGCTGCCTCATTTGGTTACCTTTGTCCCGCTGTATATGCTAAATAATTTGCCAATAAAAAGATGGCCACAAGAATAAAGGAGCAAAGTAAAATAGTCTAAGTAGAACTTGTTGATGGCCCACTATGTCAAGCAATCTTTAAAGGGGGCCTGCGACACCAGTTGAGCATGCCATTTTTATTGCTTATTCTAGAACTGCGGCATGCGGGGATGCCGCAGCGAGAGTGGGAGCGCCACAAGTGAAGTAGTTATAATTCTATTTCAACGAAGAAATCACCTTCCGCAGAGTTTTTCTTGAACTGTAGTGACACACAACGGCGAATTTTGTTACAGGAAGTGATGACGGTGGTGGCGTATTGTTATTGTTTTGACACGCCAATTCGCATTTTACATTCATTGATCCCTGTTAGGCCATGCGGTTGAGAACAAAAAATATAAATACTGATTTCCAGGGATGTCCTTGGCCCACAAACGCACGCTTTATTCACGGCGGTTTAAAAAGCGTACCTAGTGCCTCCTCCAGGCATAGCCCCGAACATGTGAAACATGTTTACCTGTTTACCCACTGCCCTCAACGGAGACACAGCCGCGTGAAGGGGACGACTGTTGCGTTTTTTTTATTTCCTTTCTTTTTTTGTGTGTGTATGTGCCCAGTGGCACAGGGGTGCCAGAAATCGGTTGATAGCAGCAGCAGTGCTGTGCTACGTAGCGACTTGCCGGTGCACCTGAAAGTGCTGGAGGCTTGTCAGGGACACAGTACAAGCATTCCTGACACACACACACAAACACACACACACAAAAAAAAAGAAATTTATTTTTAGTATAATATTATAAAAACCAACTGCCACTCCTGACTGACACATGTGGCTCGTCGTCCCTGTTGTAACCATGATGACAACTGTGTCAGAAAGAGCGGTGGCAGGGTAATTCGTACAGGCCACCTTGAGAAGAAACTTTCGGTAGCTTTGTATAAGAGGTGTGCACTGATTAGATGTAACCAAATACGTCAGTGGAAGAGTGAAATGTGAAAAGGAATGTTCTTTTCAGGCCATCTGCTCGTGTTTTGAACTTCGAGGACTAATAACTTCAGTTATCGTGCACCGATTCGCATAATTCTTTTTGCGTTCATCTCAGTACTCAATACTACATGCACTCCAGTGTTCCAGGAAGGCAGCGAAGAAAGTGCTGCAGGGCTCCTTTATACTCATAGGGAGTGCATATAGACACAAGTACAACATGTCTTACAAAAAATTTCTTGTGTTTGTGTCTGTTTATTTGCTCACCCTGCCAGATTAAAGTATGCAGTTCTAGTTTTTCTTTTAACTGCTTTTTGACAGGAAAATGTGGTATGCCTACAATTCTGATCATTAGAAAAAGGGGAAATCAACAAAGTTTACCTACCCAGAATAGAAACGTAGGAAATGTATCTGTACCTAATGTTTGCCATCACCACCACCAGACTACATATTCTTTATCCCTGTATATGAAATGCAACATGCTTTCCTATCTACAGTTCAGGGCATTTGATACTTGGTGTTTAGCAAACAGATCTGCCAGAAATGTCGCAACTATGTTGCCAACAACTGGAAATATGCTGGCCTATTCTTTTGCCAGTTCGTACTGTAATGCACGAGTCTCTGGAACACTGAAAACACATAACCTGACTTTCAGGCTGTAAGCTTAGCATGCACGATAACTTTTCTCCTGAATTTTAGCTTTCCAGTTAAAACCTGGAAGTTACACACTGCTGTCACATGCAATGAAAAAGCTTTTGCAGCTATACCGCAAGGACAGTAGCAATGTGCAAGCTTTGATAAACAGCTTCTACAAACACTACGGATGGCTGTAAGAATAAAAGAGCAAAGTTGACTAAAAATTTGGACCAATCTCCTAGAAACAAATATGCGCCCACCCAGTGCACTTGCTGGAATCCAGCAAGGTGCTAGGAAAGCATTTAAGCGCTGCAGAAATAAATGCAATGCAAGGCATACAACTGTGTTTATTTTCATTCAGTGCAATGTGCCATGTCATGCTGTGCTTATACACAGCACTATATTCACAAGCTATGCTGAAATGTGAACATAATATGAGCAGATTTAGAGTGATGCTGACACAATGTGACGATGCTGGGAGGGCACCAAGCAAATTTATAAACACAACCAGATGAAGCACAGATGAGTTCCAGATATCCTTGGGTTGAACGGACCTGCTCATCTCCTTGGCTTTCCAGTACATGACAGTGCAAATAACACCCACATAATTAGGTATAACAAAAACAGTTTTGGGGGCAACTGTTCTTGTGTTCGTATTCCTTCTGCTATCAGCAGTGTTCCCATACAGAGAGCACCCACTCTGGCTGTAGCAGAGACAATGAAGTATTGATGCCTGCATCACCAGACATCATCATAATTTTTGTAATGGACATTATCATCATCAGCCTATCTTAAAGGGACTGACAACCGATTTTTAAGGACCCTTCTTTTTATGGCGCAATGGAAAGGTCGCCCTCTGTACTGTTTTCACCTGCAGCGGTTACTTCCAAAAGCGCGTGGATATTGCGCACGCGGAATTTTTCTATCTGAGAAGCCTCTAAAAAAGGCAGAGTGCGCGCTCTAGCAACGTTGAAAAAGTGATCACGATGCCGATAATCCGCCTCACTTCCGGACATCGTTCCGCTTTCGTAGGAGTGAGCGTAGCTGTGATTAACCACCTACACTTTGACCTGTTCAACTACTTTTCGAAATAAAAAGACAGTGCGGCGAGCTAGCATTGTTTGCCAGGCCGATCTTGTATTTTTAAGGCGTTCTTTCGCATGTCCGTGCCTACTTCATGAATGGCCGGGCTCCAACGCTGCTACTCTGGCCATAGCCGAGCCAAGCCAGGCCAGCTAGATCCGAAACCACGCTTTCGCACGTGATGGAAGAAGCGTGCAGTAGCAACGTGCGCTACAAACGAAGGGTTATCTGCACATTGTAAGTGACAAAAAGCTTATAATATCAAAAGTTTCATGCGGTCCGATAATAATAAACAGATAAAATATTGCGTAAATTTGTAGAAGGTCACGTGACCACACTCTAACTCTAGTTCGTATGTTTGCCGCTTGAGTTACCAAACATCAGTTTTCACGACTTTGCATGAAGAAATAAAAACATAAACCCGTGTTTATTGATGAAAAGTGGCATCGTTTGAGCCAATGCAACACACAATTTTTCCGCCAGTGGGGTCATCTCAATTCAAGTTTTGGGTGGTCGTCTGTCCCACGGCAGGACGAAGGCCTCTCCTAGCGACTTCCAATTGGTCCTGTCCTGAGCGAGTTGATTCCACTTTACGTTTGCGAATTTCTTGATCTCATCTAACAGACATGCACCTGAGAAAAGCCTTGTATAAAAGACAAAATATCTTTACATTTTGGTTAGTCCTGCTGGTTACTGATATTTTAACTTTAAATTGGAGCTGCTGGGTGACCAATGCCCTTCTACTCATGGTGGTGCGTCTGGTGGCTGTTCTTGTCCCTATATGAAGCTCGGGTGGAAGTTTCGTGACCAAAAAGAAAGTATTGAGGGACCCTAGCACAAAGAAACACAGAAATAGAAAGGGACCAGACACCCCCTTGGCACTAGTAGACAAGTATAGCAGCCACTGTAGCCGTTATGTTGACGAGCTCGGTATACACGAAGTACAGTAGCTTCTCAAAGTCTGCAAATTGTGTCTTCACGGTCTCAATATTTTCCATTTTTGGCCTGTGTAAACATTTCCTGGCCATCAAGCTACTAATTGCCTCCCTTTGCTTACTCACGGTCAGAGGCCTCAGGTGCACAATAAAGACGTGATGCGGCCACCTTCAGCATGTAAAATAACTTCAGTTCGATATACACAGTAAAAATCAAAGCGACTCATCCCATTTGGAACAGGTACGATACACGCAGGTGCAGTTGAGCAGGAAATTAACTTATGTGAACTCTCAACAAGGTGTGCTACAATGCCATTTTGTGATGGTGCTGATACTGCATGTTGCCACTCTGATGGGACACTGCTGCCAATGCTTGAACCTGGTTTGGTTTCACTATTCCTTCCATTTCACACTCAATTCTAGCATACAGAGAATTTTAAAACTTGGTGACACTTCTGTACACCCTGTGGCGAAAATACGAAGACCCAAACCCGACCGTCTAGCCTGATTGAAGGATTGGACGAAATATAGCATGAGCCCACCTGTGGCTGCTGCTCTTATTAGTCACCCCTTTGTTGTCATTATTTTGTAACATACTGTATTTACCCGCATAATTTGCACCCTCGTATAATTTGCGCACCCATAATACTTAGCCAGCTTTGAAAAAAAAATTCCTCGCATATTTTGCGCTCCCCATTCCCAGCTCGCCGGCGCGCATGCACGGACAAACAGCCGCGCGGCCGCGCCCCTTGCTGTGCAGGCGAGCGCTGTCATACGCAAAAGGAGCTGCGAGTGCGATGCCCCTCTTTCCGATTCTTTTCTCTAGAAGCCCCCGAAGCCAAAAGTATGGTCGCTAGAATAAAAGCATGCGAGTGGGGGCGATGAAAACAGCTGAAGCAGAGATCAAACGAGCCTGGCCTATCTCCGTCGCTCGGAGGGCGGATGTGATAACATCACACCGATCGGGACACCTGCCGTCGATGCGGGGAGGAAAGGCCCCGCGCGTCTTTAACGAGCATGAAAAGACGCGAGGCGGGGGGGGGGGTGTCGCTCGGCTGCTGAGCGATCGCATGGCTGCTGAGATAGCGCTGGCGTGCGTGCTACCTCAGCAGCCATCAGCGGGCGGCTCGTAAACACTTCTACGTGCTGCGCTCTCAATGAGAAGCGTCCCTGGAGCAGCCGTATTCTCTTACACCATTTTGCAGCGTTAAGTGAGATCGTATCCAAAAGAATTACTGCGCTAATTGCATTATATTACACGTTATTTCAAACGAGTTCGCGAAATACCCGCGTAATTTGCGCATCCCCTTTTCGGAGCTCTCGTGAAAAAAAAGTGCGCAAATTACGCGAGTAAATATGGTACTCCTGCGGCCGACCAATTTGCGAAGTGCTGCGTGCTTCAAGAGCGCGAACCTTGGAGACAGGACACCATCCTCAGACGTGACCAGGGAGGAGTTCCGTCATGTGACACAACTTCCAGATCACATAGGTATAATTGTCCTCCCACTCGTGGGCGTCGTCTCTGACTTGAAGTCATCCTGAAGCCTGTTGCCAGCCTATGAGTGGATCGTGGATGCAATATGTGCTTGTGTGAGCTGACAACTTTGTGAGGCACTTGCTCAGCGGCGATGAAAGTTGTTGCCAGTGGTGGCATAGCTGCAGGAGGAGGCTTATCTGGGGGGGGGCAGGTGGTCCTTCTAGCTGCAGACTGGAGAAAGTCGCGGTCACGTTGCTTGAAAGCTTCAGCTTTTCTAGAGGTTGTCTATACTTCTGCCTTCCCTTGAAGATGCTGGGCGGATTGGAACCGTGCAACTTGCCGTCCTTGTGGCGTTTGCAGATGTTGCGTCTCTTCTTGTGGCACGAAGTTTTGGACATGGTTCTGCTCTTTCCGGACACTGATGATATCGGCCCCTTACCATTGCAAAAGTGAGGTCTTGAGCTGTACTTCGAAAAGCCAGATGATGTGTGTGGTTGCTTCTTGCCATCCTTCTTGATCTTAGGGGACACAGCAGCGAAAGTCGGCTCTGAACTTTGCGAGCAATGCATAGAGGAATTGGAGAAATGAGTTTGACATAGCAAAGGCGCAGGCGATGGTGTCGTGGTGGAAGCCCTTGCGTCAGGCATTGTAGCCAACGATGATCGAATAGAAGGCATTGGTTGTTGCACTATCAATGTCACACAAGTGTTCAGGAGCGCTGCATCATCATTCCCGGCCAGAGTAGCAGGCTGTGCGAACGTGGTACTGTTGAGCGGCACCACACAGAGCTCCGCAGGCTTCAACTTCTTTGGGACAGCATCAGACACGCTGGAGGTCATGTCCACATGCCGAAGCACAGTGGACTGGATGACGCATGAGAAGGCCGGTGCTGGGGTCGAAAGGCACGGCGATGTGCAAATCGGGGCGTGTTGTGGCGGCGACGCCAGCAGTGCGACTAATGGCCTCATGGTGTACGCGAAGGAGACAGGTAGGGGTGGTGGACATGACTGGGTGGCGCAATGAACATCGGATTTCACGAAGCTCGCCTTCTGGTCATATTCAAAGGCTGTGGCCATGTCTGCTTCGAGGTCAGCATCGTAGAGCGTAGCCTGTATCTCCTGGTCAACAGCTATGATTTCCGAGTGCATGTACACAATGAATTTTAGGTGATTTTCAAGCATTTCCGTCGGGGTTGTGGGATCTCCGAGCAATAAGTTCAGGGTCGAAATAGCCTTGGTAGTAGCGGTTCGGAAGAAACCGCGCTTTGTCCGAAGTTGCTCCATTGCCGAAAAACGAGGGCCAGACGACAGGGCGGGTTTTGGCACCAGAACAAATGTAGCAAAAATACGAAGGAGAACCAGAACCGACCGTCTAGCCTGATCAAAGGATTGGCCGAACTATAGCGCGAGCCCGCCCGTGGCCACTGCTTGTGTTAGCCGCCCCTTTGTCGTCTTTATTTTGTAACACACCCTTTGCGTTGTCACTGTCCACCCCGTCAAAGCACAGCTCTGTGCTACACTGCAGCTGATAATCTGTGTTACTGCCTGCCACCAGCTGGAGCCACAGTAAAAGAAACGGGTTGCATGACTTGAGAGCACTTGCTGCACGGACGTCCAATGCACAGGCATGATCCACCACTACTGCTGTCACTTCAAAAATAAACCGCTGCTGTGTTATATGTTGGGATTTGTTCCTCTGATGAAGCAACTATTTCATAGAGTCACTTTATGAAAAGAAAAAAAAAAGACGAAGCACTTTAAATTCTAGTAAATACGGCATGTCCGTTAGTGACACCATTTTGTTATTGGTAAATATTGGTGAATAAATATTGTAAAGTTAAACCTTAAATAAGTTAAATAAGTTAAAGTTAAACAAAATTGACAAATTCTCAAAAATTTTCGCAATAAAGAGGTTTTCATTATATCTAGTTTTGTCATGGAAATTCAAAAAAGGACCACATAAATGAAACAAAGGGGCCCAACTGGAGACAGACCTAATTCAGAACACGTTTATTTTATAGCAAAAACGCAGACGGAATAGCTTGAATCGAGCACTGGAGATTGGCTGCCATCACTACGATATCAGATGGTACAGTTGCCCACAAGAACAAAAATAACTGAAGCGTGCACATAATCGAGGGCTGCTCTATTCGTGCGCAATGAAAGCTACGCTCCTGCTTGATGGGCAGGCTGTTTCTCAGTTGAGCTACTCATCCTTGCAATGTTACACATGAGCAATCAAATGCATGGAGACATGTACTAGCACACTTTAACGTAATCAATTTGCATGCGTGTGCATTGCGTGAAAAAAGAAAAAAGAAACGCAAATGAAATGATGGCTCAATAAAAAAACAGACACTGAAAGCTACAGTAGTGAGTGGTGGCATTGCTGGTGCACAAGCCACTGGCAGTCTGACACAAGGTTTGGAGGGAGGAGGAAAGGACACAGCTGCAGCGGCAAGAATTGTGCCGACTGCTCGAGTAACGCAGGGGAGCCGAGAAGAAACTGAGGCCTGTGCAGACAGGCGCAGTCGTGGCTGCTGCCGCGGATGTGCGTGTGCCGTCTGTGGTGACATTGCTTTGTGCTCTGTCGCAGATTGGGTAGCTGCAGGAGTGGATCCAGCTGCTGCTGCTCAGGCTAAATTTGGGGTGAAATTAATAGGTGATTGGTAGGGGGGAATTATCTATATCAAGGCTGTCTCCAGCTTCCACCACTCTGTTTTACAGAGCTTACAAATACACGTTGTTCCATGGAGTTGCAGGGAGGATTGAAAAACTTTATATATTGAGGAAGTCATTGTGTCGAGGTTCAATATAAGCAGGTTTAACTGTATAAAATTCCACTCATGCATAAGCTCAAAGCACATGCGCCACTGCAGGCAAGTCCTACATTTAATTAGTGTCCTTTAATTTGAACAAAGCTCATAGTATTTTTTACCTCAATTTATCAAGATATGACTAATGCAGCGTTCAATCTTGTTGCACTACTTTTTTTGGCGTTGAAGAGATGACACCAGCATACAGAAGTTCCAGATACATTCTTGGTAATTAGTTTTATTTAGCTACGGTAACTCTGAATCACACTTTTAGATACATTTTACACAACTACAACAACGAGCAGCACTTGCTGCGACCTGCTCGCTTGCTGTCTCCGGCACAGACTCTCGACGGACTCTCTCGAAAATCCCAAGACCTCCCACGACAAAGAAAACGAAAAAAGGCAAATCAAGAGCCCCCCGTCAGTCACGGCCAATCTCTTGTGCAGTTGCATTAACTGACCTGCAGGTGCGTGGCCGCTGCGCAGGCGCTACAGCGGTTCTCCCCCATCCCCATTCAAGAATGTCCTGATTGACGCTCAACTCATAAAAAAAAAAAGGGGGGGGGGCTCCGCGAGAAAAAAACAAGAAAAGCAGGGCTGTGTCCGCTGAGGAAGTGGCTAAATGGCGGAGACCTATGCGACTACATGGCAGTATTTCAGAACAACCACTAGCTCTGGGAACCATAAAACATCACCACTTGTAATTACCTACTACATATGTGCAGTATATCATGCATATATGTGTATGTCCTATAAAATCAAAATAGGCCCAAAGCGAAGGAAAAGGTATGAAAAAGCACATGAAGTTATACTAACCATGCCTGCTGGCAGCCTGTACCTGGAATTCTGTTCAACATGACTTCTGAAGGCGTCAGTGAACCTGTCACTGAGACTCCGGTGTATCACAATATTGCGGACATTGTCCAATGGAGCCTGTAGCTTTTCCTTCAAGTCATTGTACTCCATTGAATTCACCCTGCAACAAATTTTATAGATTACAAAGAATAAATATTAATGAGGAACTAGTCCAGAAAAACAAAAGAGAGAGAGAGAACGAGAAAGGAAAGACAGGGAGGTTAACCAGAGGAGATCTCTGGTTGGCTACCCTGTACTAGGGGAAGGGAAAGGGGAATAAAAGAGGGAAAGGAAGAAAATACAAAAGGTAGCAGAAAGTGTTCACTTCATATGAAAACTGGCCTGACAGAGCCATGAAATTTATATGTGCCGCTAGTGTTTTAAAGGGGACACCTCAGGTATAAAAATAGGCATTCACTTTTCACCACGTTGAGTGATGTGCGATGACAAGACACTGGCAACTTCACGATAACATAAAGTGGCCAAGAGTAAGAAAAGCAAACTCAATTCTTTACAGTGTAAGCTGTTATGGGCTCATTACAGAGACTGAGATCGATGGCGACGGAGTGCGCCGCAGCCACTCATGCCCGCAACCGCTATGAGCTTCAGTGTAAAAAAAAAAAAAGCTTTATGCTTGTGCAGACTTCAACCCAGCTCAATAGGGGTGGATCTACTACAACACGTCCAGACTCTCACTACTTGGTTGGGCATCTTACATTCTCAGCCACTGCTATTGTATTCTAGGAGAGTGGCATCCACCCCTGGCTCTCACCGGATGGCTGAGGATTTTGTGCTCTCAGCATTGACTGATCTGTGAAATAGCATCTTTCAGAACATAATATGTTGCCAGCCACCAGATGTGCTTTTATGAACAAGGATGAAGAAATATATGAAGATGAAGAAAAGGAAGGAAGGTGATGAATAGGAACTGGAGAAGTTGGCTAACAAGAAGACTGCGATGATTAAGAAGAGGAGGGCAATAACATCAAAGAGGAAGCAGGCGACAATGAAGAGACGACGAAGCAGAAAAACATGTGGGAAGCTTGCACTAGTGGTGTAAGGCTGGACTAACAGGAGAGCTTGTGGCTGGCCTAGCTTCTTCTGCCTTCTACCAGCTCAACTAAATTACGTGATTTGTCACATGACTAGCCATTATACAGTTTTAGTGGGAATGTGTCACGTGACTAGCTGTCACGTCATATTACGTGATTTGGGTCATGTGTCTAGGTTCAAATTGGCTTGGCGGGCAATGCCCAGTTATGACATCATCCTCCTCCTTTCCCTCGTCATCCTCACCTCCCTTTTTCACTCCTTGCTACACTATACAGAAGGCTATGCTATGCTTTACTCTTTCCCCTCCTCCTCGCCCTCAATTCCCTTTCCCAAACCCCTTCCATACTACACTATACAAGACTATGCTCTGCTTCATTCTGTCCCCTTGTTTTAAGCCTCACTTCCTTTCCCGGCCCCTTGCTATGCCATAACAATCTGTGCTATGCTAATCTATGCTATGCTATGAAACACATCCACCTTTGTCTAGTAGTGGGCTGAGGGCATGAGTGCAAGAGAAGAAAGAAGGGCGCACGCAAATGCTGTGCCTTCCACAGAAGTAGGGCACGCGCACTTCCATAACATTCCATGATAACATTTTTTTCCAGACTGGAGAGATTACAGCCAGGACAAGAAGCTCCACTCCTAAAAGCAGACAATATAAGGTGAAGAAAGAAAAGTTGGGGGTGCTTGCGTAAACACTGAAAGAGAAAACATTGGCAGAGCATGCAACAAAATCTAGCTTATGCTGCCATTGTGCTGTGTCCTCTGTGCAAGATTGAGTTTTTTTAGTATGGTATATTTTAATACCTAACAATATTCCTAATAATGACAATGATTCTTTGAAAGTACTACCAACCAGCTTTAAATATAGCTTTAGTTCTGGCGCTCTGGTCAAGAAACTACATTAAGCGCAGTGATGGAGTCAGAGAATGAACTCACTGTCAAGTACACTTTGCAGCTAGTGTCACAGCACACCCCTGTGTGACAGCATTCGAATGCCACTAGCAGTGAAGAGCATTTGCTCATGGTGTACTTTGCCATGGAACAGGGGTATCAGAGACAGGGGCATCAGACTACTGCATGAGTGATGGGCTTCAGGTCTGAAGTTCTGAAATGCATTAGTAGGAAGCCACTTGACCTAGGCATAGCATCCTCGATAATTCTGTGCCTGTCAAGAGACTGCAAAATCAATGGGGAGGCGCTGTTGGCAAAGTTGCAAACTGTCGCTGCTGAGGGCGCCACCAATGTACAGTGCCACCACGATTCGCCTGTGCTCGGCAGTCACAACATAGGCTTTTGCCCGTTTTTAATTACTGCAGTAGTGCAAAACAATTTGCTGTGTAACCAGAACCTCGATTATAACACTGTAGAGTGTCACGTGTCTACAATGAGGTCTGTGAAGGTTTGGTACTATTACAGCAAGTCTAGAGTAGTAGCGGACTGCACTTACACAGCAGAACAGAAAAAAAAAGAACATGTGTTTATTTTGTGCTGTCGTAGCACTTGCAGTTAATACTACATTGGTTACTGTGCAATATGCTGAAAATACAACAGTTGACAACCTTTCTTCTCACATGTGCGACATGTCTTGTCAAAAGGTGCGCTGGTGACGATGCTGTATTTGAGCTCAAAATATTCTGGAAGTAAACCATCCTTTCGGTCTCATTCTAAATTAGCATTACAGTTAAACCTGCTTATAACAAACCTCCATATAACGAATTCCTGGATATAACATTGTCTTTGTATTCCCCGCCATTATTACATAGAAGTACATGTATTTGAGACCTCTACGTAACGAAGTGGCAGCGGAAGGTCCCCTAAAAAAAAAAAGGTATTTTCTCCGTCAACAACCTACAAATTTTGCCCCAAACTTAAGTCACTTTTGCACAAGCAGCAACCCGAAGCACCTTCTCCGCCACGACAGAATGCGAAGTAGTGGTGTCGTGCTTTCCATACTCGAAGGCACAGTGACTGTGAGGCGAGAGCGTGGATATCTTGCCGGGCGGGGTGACAGTCACCTCGCCCGGCGATCTTGCCGCCGCAGGCGTGTCCTTTCCCCCTCACTTCAAACATGATCCCACCACTTGCTGCAGCTGGCCTAGCACGCCAAGCTGGCACCCTCCTTTTCCAGTTGATGTTGCCAAGCTGCGCTGGCTTGAGGGAGAAAGAGAGAAAAAAAAGAGGAGTTTTTGTTTGTTTTTTTCAACGCGCGGCAGCGCCATTCTTTCACTGCTGCACGAGTCTCTGTGCTTCACTTTGCTAACCTGACACTAGGTGACAGCGACTGTTAGGCTTAGCTTGTGGGGTCGTGGGTGGTGTGCCTAACGGGAAGTTTGTCCTTGACAGCAAAGGGATCGGGTGCACAGGAAATCGCGGTCACGGGGTGATTCAAGAGCGGCGCACGTGAAATAATTAAAGAAAAAAAGAACTGGAGAAATACAGCGGTAGAAACTGACAAACGGCCGTAGCAGCATTCTCCCTTGCCTTCGAAATCCTATCCTCGGAGGGTGGGCACGTGACACACTGCTGCCGCAGCCTTTTTTTCCTTCCCCTCCGCTCATTGTTTATTCATTCTGCGCACCTTCCTCCTCCATGGCAATTCGCTGCGCTCTTTTTGGGCGACGCACTTCCTTTGTGAAGACTGCTCCCTACCTTGATTATCAGTGGGCAGCCGCATTATAACCGGTCCTTCACCCCGGGGAGGGAGGTTGGGGGGGCTGCACAATAAGTGGTATGTGTATATGTACTTTAAGTTCTATAGGAGGGTAAACGGGGGTAGAAAAACCGCATTATAGCTGGTCCTTCACTGTAAGCGGTTTTGTTACAAGTGGTCTCAACTGTAAATGTTTTCTCACCCAAAATAAATGTTTTGGGTGAGCTCTGCTGTGTGTTACCTTTTTGCTTACTTAAGCATTTCTTTTTCGAATTTTCGTGCCGAACCTGCATATAACGAAATCCTCTTTATAATGAAGTTTTCCGAGAATTTGTTAGTTTCATTATATCCAGGCTTAACTGTATAACTGCTGGAGTTTTACGTGCCAAAACGACAATTATGCACACCGCAGATAGAAATTTAAACCACCTGAAGATCTTTAAATAACATGCACTGGTGACACATAGTACCCGGGCCAGAGCTAGCCTTTCTCCTCCATTCAAAAGCGGCCGCCTGGCCGGGATGGAACCCACATACGTTTTTCGTGTCAGTAACAGAGCACCGTAACCATTTTGCCTTTATGGCAGCTGCACGTTAACAACATACAATTTTAAGCCTTTCTGGTGATCTTTTGTAATTCTTTTGCACTTGACAAATGCTGTGGCTGATGTAAATATTCTTGACACCTAGACCTTTGCAACTTCTACTGCATAGGTGTGGCCTAACCGGCAACCAAAGAACAAGGTGTATATACTCGAAAGAACACGGCATGAGTAAGTATTAAAACAATAGTTGAAGCAAGCAGTTCAGACACAGAATTCCAAGGCTTACAACTTCAGATATATTTTATTCACTGGTTTGAAAAAGAAAGAACCCTTATAGATGTCATTCTTGTCAGTGGCTGAACAAGGATGATTGACACAAAGCAGTCTTTTGACAAACTTGAAACAATGGGGACAAAATCATAAGTACCCAGATTTAGCTGTACCTTAAAGACACCAGGCCATCAAAACTTATTCGGAGTCCTCCACTACCGAATGGCTCACGATCATATCCTGGTTTTGGCACGTAAAACCCTGGCAATTATCATTACAGATTTCAAGTGCACAAACTGCAGAACGTCCTGCACTGGAGAAGGCCCAGTTTAATTACTTTCGCATTTGACAGAGCCTTGATGTGTCTGCCCATTGTTCGATGTTCCCGCAACGCAATATGCACGGACATTCTTGGAACCTTGAGAACATAACGCACGACTGCTAGCTGGATATGTATGCCAAAAGCATCGTGGAATCACAGCCTCTCTATGTTAAGGTCAGGTCAAGAAGCGCTGCACAGATATGATAGCACAGCACAACAAAAAATGGAAAGGAGCAACATATACAACTCTTAATAAAACTTCTTCTTGGGCTAGTTGGTTCATAATAGTGCATATGCTTACAGGGCGCTATATCAACATACAGAAAAGAGGGACACACAGACACACCAGCTCGGATGGTATTTTGAAAGTGCGGGCCTGTTGCTGGTCTACATCTAAGACCGGCAATCATTGGCCAGTTTTTTGGCCATGAAATCATAATAATATATTTTTTAACATTCGTTTATGCAATGATGTCACATGTGCATTGGATTCAGACGCGCGAAGAAGACCTTTTTCTGGATCGAGTATGCTTGGTCATTTTTCAGAGCAGCATATTCAGAGCAATGCAAAACTCAGTGACCTTTAGTAGAAACGTTATTTCATTCACTGGTGTTTTTGCTTAAACCAGCAGACTAGTTAGCTAACCCAGTGTTGTGTTTCTGCACATGTACATTATATTATGGTAATGATTGCATGTCAAAGATCTGAAGTCTCTTCTTTTTCAATATACTTTCAACCTCCTGTATTATTACCCCCATTCCCTCTTTCCCATTAGGCCCAATAGGCCGGTTTTTCCTTGAGGGAGAGATGGTAACCTTAGTCCAAGCGAAACAGCGTTGTGCCAAAAGTCGTAGTCATGTTCACACGTTCATGAACGGCGGCTGCTGCACACAAAAAGAACATAGAAACTACCGCAGACAAAATCATGGTCACCATGATCATGAATGGCAGCAACACAGGTCTGAAATTACATGCATGGCCAGTGTGCAGAGTGTCCAAATGGAGGTTTTACTGTTTGCAGGTTTTAAAAACTGCGGTTGCTACCAACGTGATGTTGCATGGCCAACACCAAACTCTGAAGGCATGTGTGTGCCCAATGTGCAGCGAGACAAAGCAATGCTGCTTTCCACACACACTGTGGTGAGAACCATCGTACATGCAACCATGGACAGCAAAGACACAGGTTATGAAGGTATGCACTGGGCAGCGCATATGGAGTGAAAATGGAACTACATGTTGCTGTCTGCTGTGGATGAAGACACGCTCGATATTGTCACAGTCATTGATAGTGACTACACAGCTCCAAAACTACGTGGCCAACGCAGATGTAGTTCAAAGGCAGTGTTGTATTTTCACACGTATAACCTGCCCCTTCCATATAAACCACACCTCCACTTCTAGCCCACGAATAAAAAAAATTCTTGACCTACTGCCCACACATTTAATACCAGGAAGGCTGCACCAAGGCTACTCAAGCAACACGGTGCATTTGTAGGCACCAAAAAACTTTTATTTTAAAAATTGAATACATTTCCAGCGTGGCCTGAGCTATGACCACTCAGTCATTGTCACGGCTCTCGCTCTCTCACTAGAGCCATCGCTGGGGCGCAGGCGTCGCTCTCAAACACCATGTCATCCTTAGCTTCGTCCATGGTGTTTGTGATGCAGCATTTCTCAGAGGGCCCCTCACCAGGGCACGTGGCAAATTTTGGCTGTACACTACAGGTTATTAAGTGCCCATACAGAGTGTTCTACCACAAGAAATTTTCAAATTGGCCAGTTGTTGGCAGAGATAAAAATGTTTCAAGAGGTGTGAAACCAGGATTTCAGGAGGAGAGAGTCACTGAAAGTACAGCACCCCTGCAAAATGCCGATGCTGTGGGGCAGAACAAAAAAGGTGAAGCAGGCACTATTTTGCCCGCAGCTGGTCGTCCCCTCCGAGGGACGAACGAGCCAGCCACCTGAGTGTTGCCTCGAAACTGGTTCAGCTGCTGCCAAGCACTCTCGACAAGTGTGAAGTGTCATGGTTTGTGGTGGTGCAGAGGCATGTGTTGTAGTGCACAGACACGTTGTGGTGACAAGGCGGGCCATGCGCAGCATGCAGCATCATCCTCCATATCTTAGCACACAGTGCTTTTGAGAAGAGAAGAACCGACAATCAGTTTGAAATCTGAGCGCCTTCCGCAGCGTATAGTGATGCAGTTCTTGGTAGGCATGATTGTGAGCACGCAATGTATGCAATGTGCCTGTCAGCTAAAAATGACCACACTTGGTGAGGGGCTCTTTAAGGCTCTTGAAAACCATCTCACTTCGAATCGCCTTCCGTGCCTTCATGATCCACTTACAATGCAGCCCAACATCGGGGCTTCGGACGCATCCTGTTAGCGCCAAGCCATAAACTTCAGCCATCCACTCAGTGTAAAGATGCTTGACATGTGATTTGAATGGTCGTTTAGTGAAACATCAAGAGGCCGAAGCATCAAAGTCATACCTCCAAGTATGACTGTCACAAAATACAGCCCACTGTCGAGGAGCACGGCATCGTATGTATTAAAGATGCTGCGCCGAAACCAACCCAACAAAGAAAAATGGCACGCGCAGCGAAAGCCTAATGTCATGCAACTACTGGATGAAGCGTACACGGTGCATTCTTGTGTTTCCCGGAAGGTTCTAGAATGCGGCATTGTGTCATCAACGCGGCACTGAGTCATCATGTCCCAGCAGGTGAATGTGTGAGACAGACAGGGAGAGAAGGAGGAAGCGGAGAGTATGTGCTGATGCTAATCACAATATGTCAAGGAGATGCCTCCGACGTGAAGAAGGCTTGAGTTTAATCGAGAGCTTTCTCTCAGCTTTGCACATGGTGAGGTCAGGTGAACCCTGCCAAAACTTCTAAAGACACACTGAAGCCAGTTTAAATAATCGACCAAGGGCTGTCATCAGCAGTCTCAGTGATTCATCTTATGACACAGTGAACAAAGAAAGAAGTTGAAGGACACTGCTCCACAGACTAACCATCAAGATCGACCTACAAGCTTCATGTTGAGATGTTTTGAGTGGCCCTGGTGAATAGGACTCTGTGTTTTAGTATCTATTGTAATGAATGAGCTTGTATATTTGGTGTTAGTTGGATTCACTTTAGTTGTAACCCATCTATGTTTGTATTTTGAAGAGCCATGTTTGTGCACATTTGTGTAATTGCCTGTTCAATGAGAATATATTTGTTTTGTTTGGATCACCATTGGCTCTGACTCGGTCTTTCAACCACTGCTGGCGTTGCTAGTACACCAAAGGGACCTAAAACTTAATTGTCCAAGGTTTCGTGGGATCATTTTCGGGGAACTGATACATTGGTTCTTCAAATCTTTCCCAGCAATTGCCTCCTGTGTCTCATAGCTCAGGATTGGTGACAATATTTCTGGCGTACGCGACTAGGACTTCTTTGGTGCATAGCATGTTCAAAGTAGAGAGAAAGAGCCATGGGTTGTTTATGTGCTTGCATAAGCGATATTGTGTGTTCAACAATGTTCTCGCTAACTTGTGTGCAGAGAGTATTTTGAGAATTGGAGTATAGGCAGTACCACTTTCGGAGAACTGACACGGCAGTTCTTGGAACCTTTCATGGCAATTGCCTCCATGTCTCATAGCTTGGGATTGGTGACAGACTTTAAAGTGAGTGCCATGCCATGAAAGGCAATACTTCATGTCCTCAGTCTTGTAGCTGAAAAAAAAAAAAAAAAAGAAGAAGAAGAGTCCAAAATCAGCATGGACCTTCACGGAAGCACTGCACTAGGCCTTTCCTCCACCACTGTCTTAATCCGGTCCATGATCAAGTCACTGCTCATCCAAGAGTTCTCCTGCGCATGCACCACCAGATTGGCAGGAAACATTATCTTCAGGAGAGTTCTCTGCTTCAGGACAATGTAAGACGGCAGCCGTAAACCAGGGCACACATCACTGTGCAGCGCAACTTAGCGTTTCCGCCCATTAACACACTCACTTTGCTTGCACCTGTCTTCCTGATCGTTGTATTCCACTGCATTTCAAAATAAACAGATGTTCGATTGGCATTGCCAATCTGTGAAAATAAATAATCATGTTGCCTTCTGAGGTCAAGTACACAACATTAGTAGTTAACAGGCACCTCCTCGTAAGTAGCTGGCTAGCACTTCCTTAAGGTTGGCCATCGTCTGATGGAAAATTCTTGCCATTTCATAAACCAGTGCAACCACCCGTGGCTCGCACAGAACTTACGAGGTGGGCCTTGTTCATGGGATATTTGCCTCACTTCAACTTGGGCCATTTCAGCTAACACAGCACGGTCCCGACATCTCCTTTCTTGAATGAATTTCCTGAGCTGCGTCTCCAGTTCAGGGTAGGCACTGCTCTTGGGGGCACAGAACGACCTATGGTTGCGGTGCGCAGATCATAAGCAATCTTTGTTCTTTCTCCACTGGTGCATGTAGGATAATCAGCATCGTGTTGTCTTCACACTTCATGGTTTCCGACTTCCTAAGCAATGGCTACGATTTTCAGTTTTTGCTGCACAGTAAACGAGTGCCGTCGAAAAGTGCTCAAGACATTTGGTCCCGTCTGCATACAATGCGTACATCCGCTAGGCCAGCAGTCATAACAGAGAATGGTGCAAGCAAGTGCAAGTGCTTTTGTGACTTCTCACGTGGTGCCGCCACCTACCATCCTTGCACAAATGCAGAATACAATTCATATGCATCAAAAGGTAAAAGTTAAAAAATTTCACATTAAAGTAAATTAAACACCAAAACAGTACACTACAGCATGGCAAAAAAAAAAAAAAGCTTCACCTAACTTCAAACATATTTCAGTGGACACCTATCATCATCACTGTCATACAGTTGTTAGTGGTGTTTGAGTTTTGGTACTCAATCAATTTAAACTCCCTGAAAAAAAAAAACTAAAGTAGTGCCAAGTGCACCCCTTCACCTCTGGCCCCTCTCCTAGCCACAGTAGCAGTGCCTCTAGTGTGTCCACCAAGAAACTGCCTATGCGAAACTAAAATGCCTTGCAAAACCACGCAGCCGCACCGCTGCACGGGGCGCACTGACACCACTGCGTAAGCTGCGTGCTTGGAAGCTAAGTAGGGCCGTAGGAAGGGCTATGCGGGCCAGCTTCGCCCGGAGAGCACGCGCTCGATGTCGTGGGAACCGTCTTCGGCGGTCATCGTCCCCGCATTTGGTCTCCGGCTTCTCCACCATTTCCTCGGCGTGAGTGCGACATAGCCATCTGATACGCTGGAGCCACACATCTCGATGTTTGCCATTTAGCTTTCCCCGCAGAAGCGCAAACTCCTTCTTTCCGTTGTTGTACATGCTTTTGCGGCATCCCAAAACATGCAGCGTTGTCGGCAGATTCAAGCGTGATCGAGCGAGGTCGAGCAGACGCTGCGCCCGGCACACATGGGGTGGACAACCAAGATGGCGTTTGCCCGACCTTCAAAAAGCTAGTGGTGCGTTGTGCCTTGTGCACGGCCAAAGCCAAATTTGCACGGTGCGCAGAGGCACTGCCATCAAGAGCATCAACCCAAGCACATCGGCAAGCAAACGCTGGGGTCTTGCGTCATGGGCTACTCGCTTGTGTGGATGGGTTTTGCCAGTACAAGAGCTTTGCTTACTTATTGTTCTACAGACCACTTTTATAATGCGATATATATATATTGTAGTGGGGAAGCACGAACCTCCGCAGTGCAGTGGGACACGGCCTGAGGAAGAGGCACGAGCCCTGATCTCGAGCTGACGACGCTGTCCAGAACTACGGCTGCTGCCATCGTCGCACCGCCTGTCCCTACGCTATCTAAAACCAATAAACCCCCTTCCAAAGTGGTGGAGGTGCGGGGTAATCAAACCTGGAACTACGAAGTCGGACGCTACCTGCTATCCCGACAATGGCAGACGAACCCGCCCAGCCAGCGGTCCCCCAACCTCCGCCTGTCATCGTAACCGGCGCGCTGCGGCCCCCCAACGCGACCCGCCCTTTTTCAGCGGGACCGATGACTACGATGTGGAAGATTGGCTGCCGACATTCGAAAAGGTGAGCAGCCACAATAAGTGGGACGACCCATCTAAACTGCAAAATGTGCCGTTCTATTTAAAAGACGTAGCAAGCCTGTGGTACCACAACCACGAGTCCGACATCGCTACATGGAGTGCGTTCAAGAAGCGCTTTGCAGAGGTGTTCGACCGCCCCGCTGTGCGCAAGCTACGCGCCGAACAGCGCCTCCGTGCATGAGCATAGTAGCAGGGGGAAACATTTACCAGTTACATCGAGGACGTTATCGACCTCTGCAGGCGCTTGAATCCATCGATGACAGAGCAAGAGAAGATTAAGCACATCTTGAAAGGCATTGACGACGATGCCTTTCAAGGACCCACGGACCGTGGCTGAGCTTACGATCCTGTGCCAGAGCTTCGACGAGCTGCGTAAGCAGCGCGCTTTAGTTCGGCGGCCTACCACGACGGACGACCTCAACGCCTTAACCATCAATGGAGACCACAGTACGCTGCTGTCGCAAATCAAAGAATACGTGCGGGAGGAAGTGGCATGGCAGCTCTCCTGCGTATCGTATATGCCGAAGCCAGAAGTGCCCACGCGTGGTCTCGCACCGTCTATCAGAGAAGCTATTCAGGAGCAGGTTTCCGAGGCGCTGCCATCCGCTCCTCAGCCTGCACCTGTTGCCGCACCACTCACTTACGCGGCTGCTGCTACAAGGCCACCACGACAGCCGCAAGCGTTGGCCCCTCAGCCGTTTCGGCAGCCACCGGTACCATTTCCTAGTGTCCAGCAGCATATCGTAAACCCATGGCGGACTGACGACAACCGGCCGATATGCTATGCTTGCGGAATCCCGGGCCACGTCGCACGATTGTGTTATCAGCGCTTGTCTGGAGCCCCTCGGGCACCCAGATTTCGCGACTATTCTTTTCAGCCCCCATATTACACGTCACCTGGAGTCTACGCACGTGGCCCCCCTCTGACTCAGACTTCCGACCCGACTCAGACTTCCGACCTGACTCCGACTTCCGACCTGATTCCGACTTCCGACCCGACGCTTCCCTTCCCGCCGCTCACCCTCACCGCATCGTCGCTCTCTGTCACCTATGCGTCGCCGACCCAGCGCTAATGAGACGGAAAACTGACTGTCGCAGCTCCGGAGGCACGAGCTGCGTCGGCGACCTGTATGTATAAGTCCTCGCTTGTCCCCCGCAAACGTAATTGAAGTTTTTGTCGAAGGTGTACGAACACTTGCTCTCATGGATACAGGTGCTACTATATCTGTGATTACTCAGAAACTTTGCCGCTCTCTTAGTAAAGTCAGAACACCGCCTATAGGGTTTCTCCCTAGCAGGGCAAGCGCACAGCAAATTCGCCCGGTTGGAGCATGTACAGCTAGAGCCGTCATTCAAGACGTGTTGTACACAATCCAGTTTCTTGTTTTAGCTTCATGTTCGCATGACGTGATCCTCGAATAGGATTTCCTACCCCACCATCACGTCGTCATAGACTGCGCTCGCGCTCAGGTGGAACTTTCTGTATTTTGCGATGCACCTTTTGCCGATGATTCCGTACTTAGTGTCAACAAGCTTGTTGTGGCTGCTGACATTGACGTTCCCCCTTGTAGTGCTGTCGTTCCTGTTTACTCTGCCGCCCTTTCTGATTCTACGGTTCTGTTCACGCTGTCAGATGTTTTTAGTCGCCGCCACAACATGTCACTCCCGTTTGCCGTCCTACAGCTTCACCACGATGCCTCCGGCATAGTTGTTTCGAACGCGACATCATGCCCTCTGACGTTGCACCGTAATGTTCAGTCAGAGGGCAGTCATGTTCAGTCAGTCGACGATGGTATTATCGTGCCTATTGATACTTCCGGGCCCAGTCAGACCCCTCAGATAAACGCGTTAACACCTGGCCCTGCTACCGAAGCCATATCCTCGGACGTATTTCTCCGTTCGATTGACGGCAACCTCGCTCCAGATCAACGTACGCAGCTTCTGACCCTTCTTAACGAGTTTAGAAGTTCGTTTGCCTTGCCCCACGCATCATTAGGTCGAATGGATGCTATTGTTCACAGAATTGACACTGGGACCAACACCCCTTCGCGCCAGCGCCCCTACCGGGTATCACCAGCGGAGCGTCGTATAATTACCGAGCAAATTAACGACATGCTGCAGCGTGACGTCATCAAGCCTTCTTGCAGCCCTTGGTCATCCCCAGTTGTGCTGGTCAAGAAAAAAGACGGTTCCATTAGATTCTGTGTCGATTACCGGCGCTTCAACAAAATCACTAGAAAAGTTGTTTACCCTCTCCCCCGCATCGACGACGCTCTCGATCGTCTACAAGGCGCTGAATTCTTTTCCTCAATCGACCTACGATCGGGTTATTGGCAAGTCCCCATGGCTGAGTGTGATCGTCCCAAGACAGCATTCGTCACACCTGATGGCCTGTATGAATTCACAGTGATGCCATTTGGACCTTGTAATGCGCCGGCAACATTTGAACGAATGATGGACAGCATTTTACGCGGTCTAAAATGGCAGATATGTTTGTGTTATCTAGATGACGTCGTCGTGTTTGCCCCCGATTTCGCTACACATCTAGCTCGTCTGTGAACAATACTCCAGTGCCTTGCCAACGCCAACCTTCAACTCAACCTTAAGAAGTGCCACTTCGGGGCCCGCCAGCTCACCATACTTGGCCATGTCGTTTCAAAAGCCGGAATTCTTCCTGATCCTGACAAACTTAGGGCCGTTGCAGAGTTTCCTAAACCAACTAAAGTAAAAGAACTGCGGAGCTTTGTCGGACTATGCTCGTATTTTCGTTGCTTTGTCCGGAACTTTGCCTCCATCATCGCACCCCTTACGAAGATGCTCGCTGGCCCTGGTGACCTTTCGAATTGGACTCAAGCTTGCGACGACGCCTTTACTACATTACGGCAACTGCTTACCTCGCCACCCATTCTGCGCCATTACGACCCCAATGCGCCAACCGAAGTACACACGGACGCGAGTGGCGTCGGCCTTGGTGCCGTACTCGCGCAACGCAAACCCGGCTTCTCAGAGTATGTCGTCGCTTACGCTAGCCGTGCCCTTACCAAGGCTGAATCCAACTACTCCGTAACTGAGAAGGAGTGTCTCGCTATTGTGTGGGCAATAAGCAAGTTCCGTCCATACTTATACGGCCAGACTTTTGACGTGGTGACTGATCATCACGCACTCTGTTGGTTGGCTTCCCTGAAGGATCCTTCCGGTCGTCTTGGACGTTGGGCTCTTCGTCTTCAAGAATTCGACATTCGCGTGGTGTACCGATCGGGCCGAAAGCACTCTGATGCAGACGCGCTCTCTCGGTCTCCCCTGCAATCGCCTGAAGACCCGCAGACCAATGGTGCCTTTCCTTTGGCTGCTCTTACCGCCACCGACATGCCATCTGAGCAGCGGAAAGACCCTTGGATAGCCTCTCTACTCAATATTCTTTCTTCCTCCTCCCCTTCTGCATACCCACGCGCCCTCCGCCGCCAAGCCAAGCACTTTACAATACGGCACGAGCTATGGTATCGCCGCAATTATCACACGGATGGCCGCAAGTGGCTGCTCGTCATCCCTATCCACATGAGGTCCGACATTTGCGCATACTTCTACGCTGATCCTCAACACGCTCATGCTGGAGCCCTAAAAACATATCAATGGCTCCGCCTACGTTACTACTGGCGTGGCATGTACATGTTTGTTCGTAAATACACTCGTTCCTGCACATCGTGTCAATGACGAAAGACATTTCCTCATTCGCCCGGACTTCTACAGCCCTTACCTTGTCCTGCGCGCCCTTTCGACCGTATTGGAATAGATCTTTACGGGCCACTTCCAAGCTCGGTCTCCGGCAACAGATGGGTGATTGTAGCTGTGGACCATCTCACTAGGTATGCGGAAACAGCCGCCCTCCCTTCCGCTGGTGCTCGTGACGTAGCTAACTTCCTCTTACATCATTTCGTCCTCCGCCACGGCGCGCCACGCGAACTCCTGAGCGACAGAGGGCGTGTATTTTTGTCCGACGTACTTCAAGACCTCCTTCGTGCATGCCGCACAGTTCACCGCACATCTACGGCCTACCATTCTCAGACAAACGGCCTCACGGAGCGCTTTAATTGAACCCTGGGGGACATGCTCACCATGTACATAAATGATGACCACTCCAATTGGGACATGATCCTTCCCTTCGTGACGTACGCCTACAATACTGCGACACAGTCTACCACAGGTTTCTCTCCATTCTTCCTCCTATATGGCAGCAAACCATGCACCACACTCGACACTATTTTGCCGTATCACCCCGACGCCTCCGAATTCAGCCATGTTTCTGAAATTGCCAACTACGCCGAAGAGTGTCGTCAGCTGGCCCGCTCGTTCACTGCGGACAACCAAGCCCATCAAAAAGATCGCCATGACCGCGATATCTCTGTGGAGACTTTTGCCGCTGGCTCCCACGTCTGGCTCCGGTTACCCTTCCACGCCCCTGGCCTCAGTCTTAAGTTTGCTCCCAAGTACCACGGCCCTTACCGCGTCATCGAGCGCCCGACTCCCGTCACCTACGTCATCGAACCCATCAACCTTTCAACCGATAAGCGCCGTCTGGGCCGCCAGGGGGTCCATGTGAGCCGTCTGAAGCCCCATAACGACCCTCTTATTGTAGCGTCGCCTTGAGTCGCCAGGTTGGCTCCTCTTCACTGCCGGGGTATTGTAGTGGGGAAGCACGAACCTCCGCAGTGCGGTGGGACACGGCCTGAGGAAGAGGCACAAGCCCTTATCTCGAGCTGACGACGCTGTCCAGAACTACGGCTGCTGCCATCGTCGCACCACCTGTCCCTACGCTACCTAAAACCAATAAACCCCCTTCCAATATATTTAACATATTGCACAAAAACTCATAACTGCGCCGTAACTGCGAACATGTCCCATGCCATGTTGTCGACACCACGGGCCTAAAAACATGTCGAGCACGTGCACGTATTCACTGATAATGTACTACATATTTTTACTCTTTCAGAAAAGAACAGCACTCCACTTGCATCTAAGTACATTCTATTGTATTTACCGGCACTTTCCTAATTATTTCTCTCAAACTTCCCCCACAGGGTTGCTTACAACCGCAGCGCCCTCTTGTGTTTAGCTGAATGTATGACGGCGGCCAAGCGCTTTCTCAACTAACTTCATCTACAATCTACGAAGCAAACGAGAGAGGAGATGTCTCCACACTGACATGAATGGCGCTACTTTAGTTATTTTTCAGGGACTTTAAATCAATTGGCACTCACGCCCTTTAATCTTGAATGGCGGTTTTCTTTTGTACAGAACAATGGCTGACTTGCCCAAAGTTTTTGCTTAAGTTGTTATACTGTAGAACCCCGCTCTTACGTTCCCGGCTGCTGCGTTTTCCCGGCTCTTACAACGTTTTTGGCCGGTCCCGGCATAGCTCCCATAGGATTCAATGCATTAGGAACCCCGCTGCTACGTCACAATATGGGAACGTTCCCGCATGTTACGTCGCGAATCGGCATTCCAAGTGGCCACTGCCAACGAAAATATTGACTTTTCACGTAGCTTGACTTGGCTTTACAGTAGGATTAGCTGCACAATGGGCGACTCCAATTACGTTTCCAGCTTCTGCCATCTAAATTATGGCACAGCGATGCAAACTGTTGGTGACGGAATCGCGTACAATGATTACGTTTCCATCGATGACGCCATTGTCACCTCTGAGGTATTCTCTGTCGACGAAATCGTAGCCGAGTGTGCCGATGCGTGCACTGAAAGCGCTAGCACTGAAATAAAATTGTGTGCCGATCACCACTTCTCTCATTTTTCCATTTTTCCCATTTCTTGGCTCTTACGTTTCCCGGCTCTTACGTTTATATTTTACGGTCCCGTGAAAAACGTATCAGCGGGGTTCTACTGTATTGCTGGGATGTGTGTGCAAAATGACCATTATCTGTGGGATAAGGGCTTAGTCACTTACTGCTGCAAGGGCTTCATGGAACAATCCACGCTGCCAAACTTCACTTAAGAAAATACCTCACACATAATCCACACCTCTACTTTATCCCTGGAATTTTCCCATTTTTGACATGGGTTATATGTGCGAAAATACAGTAAAGGCATAAAAGGACACAAAGCGCTGCAGCTTTCCTGCCATTAATTAGCTCATGGCTGTGGTGGCGTGTACTTCGGCACCTTCATTTTCGCTTGGCCACCAGCACCTGCTATGTGAAGCACATTTGCGACGCTCTGCACTCGGCACCCTCCAAGGGTCGTGGAAGCAGCTCAATATGAGCTGGGTATGTCTTAATTACTGAGAGTTCAATGGCAATAAACAATGCATATGTTTGAGTGGACTAGATGGTAGTCATAATAAAAATGTTTTCCAAATTTGTGTGGTCTTGTATATGAAATTTCACTAGGAAGAAGTCCCGCAACTACCGTATTTACTCGCATAATTTGCGCACTTTTTTTCGCGATTTTAGAGCTCCGAAAAGGGGGTGCGCAAATTACACGGATATTTCGCGAACACGTTTAAAATAACTTGTAATATAATGCAACTAGCGCGGTAACTCTTTTGGATACGATCTCACGTAACACTGCAAAACGTTGGTGTAAGAGAATACGGCTGCTCCAGGGAGGGCGCAGCACGTAGAAGTGTTTACGAGCCGCTGATGGCTGCCGAGATAGCGCGCGATAGCGCTATCTCGGCAGCCGACAGCCGAGCGACACAACCCGCCCCCCCCCCCCCGCCTCGCGTCTTTTCATGCTTGTTAAAGACGGGCGGGGCCTTTCCTCCCGCATCCACGGCAGGTGTCCCGATCGGGGTGATGTTATCACATCCGCCCCTCCGAGCGACGGAGATAGGCCGGGCTCGTTTGATGTCAGCTTCAGCCGTTTTCTTCGCCCCCACTCGCATGCTTTTATTCTAGCGACGGTACTTTGGGCTTCGGGGGCTTCCGGAGAAAAGAATCGGAAAAAGGGGCATTGCACTCGCAGCCCCTTTTGCGTATGACTGCGCTCGCCTGCCCAGCGGGGGGCGCGGCCGCGCGGCTGTTGGTCCGTGCGTACGCGCCGGCGAGCTGGGAACGGGGAGCGCAAAATATGCGAGGATTTATTTTTTTTTTTTGCAAAGCTGGCTAAATATTAGGGGTGTGCAAATTATGCGAGGGCGCAAATTATGCGGGTAAATACGGTACTAGGTTTTTGCACATTGCCCCAGTTTTGTTGTAACTAGATTTGACTGTATGCAGTTTTCATGGTTTCAGACCTTCCATCGGGTCAAAAGTCTAGGAACTGGGACAGCGGAGGTTTTAACAGCCAAAATCAGATTTCCTTATACATTGATTCTATGGAGCTTGTGGTGGTGTCACTGAGACGTCCGAAATATCGTGCATGTCCGAAAAATTGGCTGTCGATAAAATCAGTCGTTGACAGTACAAACACAATACAAAGCTTCATTTCAACATCTAGCAGGAAACTACCTTATAGTAAAGGATGGTATTCCAGGCCTGCGGCTCTTCACCAGTATGTCCAGGTACTGGATGCCCATGCCACTGACATGCGACACAGAGTGCTCAGCACTGCTCACCAGCTCCAGCACTGCATCTGTCTGTTGTATCAAATGCAAATTGTATGGGGTAGCCTTGATGATCCATGAATTGGTCACTACAGTGCGTGTGAGAGATCCTGCACCGCTGATGAACTTGTCCACCTGCTCAAAAAAAATGGAATCACACAAGTTCAATGAGAAGCAGGCAAAAAAAGAAAAAAGGGAAACCCAAAAGAAAAGAAAAAAAAAGCTTATTTAGCATACATACACACAAGCCTGTTTCTCAACACCGAAGACATATGAAACGCTGTAAAGAACTAAGTCTCAATTTGAACATGACACAGGCAGTGGCCCTCGACTGAGATTTTCAAGATCTCATGACCTCCTCCAAAATTTGCAGATGGTATGCCAGACTACCCACCCTTTTCACAATGCTGCTTATGCCACAGGCTGCAGCTGAGAAACTATGGTGATGACACTGCTGACTACATATTGTATGAGGCAAGGAATAATGAGCAGCATGAGTATGAGACCTTTATCACAATAATACAGTAACAGTAGATAAAGTTGTAATCCTGACAAAGACAAGTTCACTTGCCGAAACATTGGCTCATGCGACATTCCCTGTTCTCCATCGTTTAAACTTTTTTTAGTGATCTGCCCAAAAAGAAGCCCCTTTTTATGGTGATTCACCCATAAAGTATGTGTGTTACCTCTATTCCAAATTTCCTTTTTTTTTTTGAGTCTGACAGTGGGTTATCAGAGCTTAAATATAGTAAGTATTGTAAACTTTAAGGTATAGTGTACTTTACCAATCACAGATAACATTCCCATCTATTCTAATCCTGCTGGTATATTCTAATCTGTTCCAAAATTATTCGGTACTAATTACCAATCTCTGCACCTTCGCTTCAAACCAAGGTGACATTCATGTTTTCCCATACTTCACTAGTGCATTAGCAATTGAGAGAAGCACGTTTTACTGAATGTTGAGCAGCTAGTATACGTTGCAGCACATAATCTGTGTAGCCATGGCTGAGATAAAATTTGCTGCGGTGGACTAGTGGTTAATGTGCTTAGCTGCTGTGAACAATGCAGGTTCAGTCTTAGCCACAGTGGTCACATCTTCAATGGAGGCGAAAATCCTAGAGCTCCATATATTGTGTATCATCAGTGCATATTAAAGAACCCCACATGGTCAAAATTTCTGGAGCCCTCCAATATGGCATGCCTCATAATCACATAGCAATTTTGGCACAAGGAACCCCAGCAATAGTATTATTATAACAGAGCACACAGAGCAGTCTATCTATGAAACAATTTTGTTGCATAAGCACATTAGTTATGTTAACAAGTGATTCCCTAGGATTAGTCCAATGTTTTAAGTGCTCAAATAAAAGATTCTTCTACAGGACAGATTTAAAGGAGTACTGACACGAATTTTTGACATTCTCGTATTATTGCTATAGATGAAAACACTGGCGTGGAGAACCCCAAAAAGAGTATCATGGTGCCTCGCAAGACAATGAATATATTTTTGATACGGCTTCCTTAAAAGCCCACTTTCGGTTTCCATTTCGAGGGGGCAGTTTCCTAGTGACGTGTCAACATGGTCGGACGTACGTCTGAGTCACGTAGCGATAGCAATTTGTGGTAGCGTCGCAGCAACTGTGTCGTCTGTGGTCAATTACACGTGGGGCACGCAAACAACGACAATTTCACGGTCGTCCAGTGACTCTGACAGCGATTTCGGCAATTTTTAATAGACTGTGCTCATACGTCACCGTAGTGTCCATTGCGCTGGGGCTGGCTTGCAGTGCTGGGCGATGAAAACTTTAAAACCAAACTAAACTATTTTGTACCTGTTTCCTGGCTTCTGTGTGCGGGGGGCGTTAACAACACATGGCTAGAAAACGAAAAATGTGCATTTTGAGCCACTGCAAAATCATGTCAGTACTCCTTTAAACAACTAGGCATCATTCTCCAGACACCTGGCAGCTATTCTAATTATTTGCTTTGAAATTATCCAACCAAATTATATTAATATATGCACAACCCCAAATTAATACAAGCTCATTTTAAACCTACTATGGTTAAAAAATAATTGCCATGAAATGTTCTTGCTGCCACAATGGCTCATCCTAAGCCTACCAGCTACTAAACATCACAATCCCATTTTGTGATATGAAAGTCAATAGCCTCCATCTTCCCTTGAGCTTTTCTTCTAGTTTGAAAGTCATCTGTGTTGTCACCTAAACAATCTTCTATGTTTAGATATAGAAATGCCTATTTGAAAGCAATACACTGCATTTTTACAGGGCAGAGAGAACTTACTTAATGAATTTCCAAGCAGTCAATTTTCTGGTGTTATATAAGCTTTAATAAGTGTGTACCAGAACTCTTTTCAACTTGCTAGAGTCCATTAAAATGCAGTTTCATTAATTTGTTTGAATCCTTTGATGGTTTTTCCCACAGATGTACAGTGGCGGTTTTCCGTTGCATGAGGTCTTTGCCGTACAGGTACAGTTTCGGCCCTCCCATTTGAAATTTAATGCCATTTCACCTCCTGGGAGTCGGAAGCATTTCGAATTTGATTGCGCAACCTACGTGTGAAAATAAAACAGATTTCGAGCTTGAGTGCATCATGTGTTCTGTGGCAACCAGCAGCAATGCCGTTCTGCAGTTTTGGTTTTGCCACGCAATTGCAATGGTGGCGCGCAAAACATGACTTTTATCTTTATAGGCACTCCTCTGCAGCGGTAATCGAAGTTGATTTCCATCTTTATTGGCACTGCTCTTAGCTTGCTTATCAACAGCGCTCATGAGATTTTCTTGCACTCCCCATTTCCAAGTCTCCTTTGCGTTATTCACATGCATGGCAAAGCGGCAATATGACTGAATGTACTGCCTATTCTCTTGACATCGACCGTGATAATTCTTCCGATTCTGATTTCAGACCTCTCGAACTCTTGAGGCATCGTGCACAGTAGATCCATGTTTCAAGGAGTACCACACACTGAAATACTATTGAACAGTGTGCAGTTCGGGGGGATGCTGACACCAAAATGTAGTTCTCATTTCTTTTTTTTTTTTACAATTTGTTCTCAACTTTACACGTTGTATATATTTCAAATCTGCAATAAAGTTATTTGATGATCTGGTAAAATTTCTTTGTAAAAAGAAATTCAACCCTCAAAGGGTTAAAAGAGTAACAAGGGTTATTACTACTTTCTGCCTTGCAACATTTTGTTGATACACACAAATTCAATATTCGATTCATATTTGAAGATTTCAATACTCACGCACCCCTGGTAAATAGCCACTATAGTAGTTCTTATTTATTGTGAGTTTGGACTCAGGGGCACAGCCGGTTTTAATTTGGGGAGAGGAGTGGAGGGGGACACATACAAACTATTTCGGGGGTGTTCAAAGAGCACCCATTTGCTATGCCTCTGCCAGTACTGTCCCACCAATAGTCTTCAGGATATCTTTGCTTACCTGGGAAAATTCTGCATTGATGCGCATAGCAATGATATGCCAAGGACTACCATATTGCAATAGGCGCTGGGTCACAGGATGTCGGGCCCAGTCTGCCATGGACCATGTGAAGGCCACCACAATGCCCGCTGTGAACACCAGGCAAGACACAGCCAGGCCTACCTGCCACAACAGCTTGGACTGCCATAGCTCAACCAAGCTGTCATCTTCAATCAGGTTCATGAAACCAAAGAAGTAACCTGGGAACAAGATGCGAGAGACAAAAATTTCGCCATATCCATGAAGTGAATGATGATGAGTGGGCAAAACTCCAGAGGTAATCTGGTAAACCGTGAATCCTCCATAGACTTTGCCCACTCGATCATCATACAAAGACGTGACACAGAACACGGGGGTATGCTGTGATTATATATACAGTATATACATAATACAAGGAGGAGGTTCCCCTGATTTTGTTTTAGTCATATATGACGTTAAGCTCAGGGGAAGGTTTCCCTTTGAGTATAACGGCCTTGTGGTCCTTAAAGTACAAAGCCAAGAGATCGTGAATTGAATGTAGTCTAAAGTTCGAGAAGGCGATGTCTATACAAGTTCCCCACAGCCGTTTCAAGAAGAACGCACCTTCCAACTTCTTCGTGCAGCACTCCTCGCTCGCACATCTTGAGAGTTCCCACCACCCCGTTGATGAGTCCGTCGATGACGTCAATGTTGGTAGTGATCATGTACAGCTTGTTAGGGACAATGAGAATCTCTTTGGGAAGGTTGGCAAATTCGGCGTGCGCCATCTTGGCCACCTTCTCCTTTGCCTTGTACATGGCTTCTTACGTCATGCAACCCAGATTGGCGAGTACTAGCGTGGCTACAACGGCGCGACGGCGGACAAGCCTCGACCCTAAGGAGCTTCGCCCCTAAAAGACATAAGCTTCACAACGAACTACGTGAATGAGGCCCAATACAACATGGGTTATAAGAGACACTAAATGGTGACCAAAGCTTGTGGATGACAACTGATAACCAGCAGCTCTTTAAAGAGTACTTTTACACACTGCTTCCACCAGAAAATGAGAAAACTGCGAAACGGGGGTCGCCGACATAATGAAAGATGTTAAGAAGAAAAAATGGACATGGGCAGGCCACGTGATGAGAAGGCTAGATAACCGATGGACAGTTAGAACGACGGAATGGATACCAAGAGAGGGTAAGCGTAGCCGTGGACGACAGAGTAAGACAGGTGATTTTGAATTTCATCAGCATACACTAAAATCATGCTGACAAAGACTTTTTACAAACAGCACGCTTATTTTGGCATGGTTGAGCAAAATATATCCTGCAGTTTACTTAACTGTTATAACACATTTATCTAGCGATGAAGACTGCAATCAAAGGACAAGATCTCCACAGAATTAAATATCTATCATGAGAGCCAATTTCTTTATTCTTGGCATGTCAAAAATGAATGAAGCTACATTGTTCTTTTATTACATGGCAGAATGTTTCTTCTGGAAAAGGCTAGTGACAAGTTCACGCTGATTTTCAAGGATAGACAACTTTTGACACCTACAAACGTTTAAGCAAATAATAAATTCAGCTTTTTCATTTGAATTTATGAGAATCAACAACTGAGAAGTGGTATGAAAGTTGGTCTGTCAGTAAATAAAAGAAACAACGAAGCGGCATAGGAGTGATTTCACATGTATATGAACAAATGCCAATAAAGCTGACGTCCCAAATAAACTTAGGAGCCAGAGAAGGCCTAGTGGACGTCTCCAAATGAACCCATGTTGTTAGCCATGGGTTAAAATATGATTGAAACTGCAACTTCAGAATAAATTTTAGGTACCCGAGTGTCCCACAGAAATAAAGAATAAATTTTAGGCACCCGAGTGTCCCACAGAAATAAATCTTTACTTCACAACATACCATATAAGGTTAAAGATAGATTACTGTACAACTACCAGTAAGATTTTGCCATGGTTTAAAATATGATCGAAACTGCAACTCCAGGATAAATTTTTGGCACCCAAGTGTGCCAGAGAAATAAATGTTTACTTCACAACCTACCATATAAGGCTAAAGATAGATTAAAAGGAAGCTTTGCGCGGGAAAGAACATAATGCATGCAGTGAAAGATAGGCAGGGCAGCATCGTTACTAACTTCAGTGATATAGCCAAGGTGGCCGAGGACTTCTATTCTGAACTATACAGTACAAATACGAGCCTCCCCAACATGAGTGTATTAAATGTCAATAAGGACACCGAAATTCCACGCATCACTGCAGACGAGGTTGGGAATGCAATTCAGGGCATGCCCCACAGGAAAGCGGCTGGAGAAGACGGCATAACCGCAGACTTGATCAAAGATGGTGGAGACTTCCCAACTAGAAAGCTCACGACACTATACACAATGCCTCAAAACTTTGAATGCACCAGTCAGCTGGAAAAATGCAAACATTCTATCATTACACAAGAAGGGAGATGTAAAAGACTTGAGGAACTACAGGCCGATCAGTCTAGTCTCAGCGCTTTACAAAATATTCACAAAGGTTATCTCAAACCAGAATAAGGAACACACTTGAATTTAATCAACCAAGAGAGCAAGTAGGGCTCAGAAAAGGATACTCCATCATAAACCACCTTCATGACATGAACCAAGTAATCGAAAATCTGCTGAATACAACAAACCACTCTATATGGCTTCCATAGACTAGGAAAAGGCTTTCGACTCGGTAGAGATACCAGAAGTTCTAGAGGCATTACGCCGTCAAGGAATGTGTGACAGCTACATAAACACAATAGCCAACATCTATAAAATTCTACAGCCACCCTACTCCTCCTTAAGAAAAGCAGGAAAATCCCAATACGGAATGGTGTTAGACAAGGAGATACAATTTCTCCAATGCTGTTTACTGCATGTTTGGAAGAAATTTTCAAAAGACTACACTGGGAAGAGACAGGGCTAAGGATTAACAGTGAATATCTAAGTAACTTACGATTTGCAGACGACATAGTACTCTTTAGCAATGATGGCGACGAACTGCAAAAGATGATTGAAGACTTAAGCCGAGAAAGCTCTAAAGTAGGATTAAGGATGAACATGCAGAAAACAAAGATAATGCTAAGTGGCACGGCGAAAAACGTGGCGTCACGATCGGAAACCAGACATTAGAAGTCATAGAAGAATACCTTTATTTAGGACAGCTACTGACTGGAGAACCCGCCCATATAAAAGAAATCCACCGTAGAATAAACGTGGGATGGCACGCGTACGGGAGACATTCCCAACTCATGAAAGGAAATCTACCACTATCACTCAAGCGGAAACTATATAACTACTGCATTTAGCCAGTACTAACATAAGGGGCATATGCTTGGAGAATTATGCAGAAGCTCGAGAGGAAGTTAAGAACCGCGCAGCGGGCGATTGGAACTAAAAATGATAGGTGTTGCACTAAGAGATGGGAAGACAGCCGAGTGGGTTAGAGAACAGATGGGAGTCGCCGACATAATAACCGACGTTAAGAAGAAAAAATGGACATGGGCAGGCCACCCGTGATGAGAAGGATAGATGACCGATGGACAGTTAGAACGATGGAATGGATACCAAGAGAGGGTAAGCCTAGCCATGGACGACAGAGAGTAAGGTGGGGGGACAAAATTAAGAAATTCACAGGCATCAAATGGAATCAGCTCGCGCAGGACAGGCAAGGATGGAGCGGATTGGGAGAGGCCTTCGTCCTGCAGTGGACATAAGACAGGTTGATGATGACGATGATTACTGTACACCTACCAGTAACATTTTAATGTGCAAACAAGATACAGGCCTATGGCTCCACCTTGCGGAAACCCGCAAGGTGGAGTCACATTTAGGAAAGAGAAAATTACCATCCAACCATTTGTAGCACAAAGCTACAAGAAAATCCATATGGATTTCTCTGAAAAGAAAGCCTCATAGTTGCCAAAATATTTGTCCGGGTCTGGGGTTCAAACCCAGGATTAACGTCTGTCCGGGGCACTCACTCTGCCAACTGAGCTAACCAGGAGGCTAAAGATCGACAGCACAAGGGCGAATCCATGAGCAACCTGAAGCATGAGGGCAAGAATATGGTAAATGAGTTCTGCAGAAACCCGCAAGATGGAGTAACATTTATGAAAGGGAAAATCTGCATCCACCTCTTTGTAGCACAAAGCTACAAGAAAATCCAAAATCCATAGGTATTTCTCAGAAATGAATCCCACCCCCTTTTCTTTGCAAGATACAGGCCCAAACACGTTTTGATATTTTCTAACTGTATGAGCTGTAAGGCGGTTTATTGCCGAAGCAGCGAAGCGACTGTCTCAGGCGAGCGTCGGACACCAAGAGCGCGAGCTCCTCTTTGTCGGTGAGCCGATGATGATAGAGTGTTCGTAGGGTTCAACAATCCTCTTCGCTACAGTGCAAATGGTGAGCCTCTTGCATATCAATGCCTGATCACTGTTTTGCACGCTTATACTCAACAGAGCATTTATGCAATAATCTGCAGATATTTCTATTTGAATAGGAAAACACAAAAATATGCAAAGAAAAAATATTTAACCACTACTTTCTTTTACAGGAATAAACCATGCACGCGGCTCTGGGTGACTGTTTATGGTTGGTTGCCCATTATCCCACTAAAATTACCAAAACCATTTGCTCAAAACAAAAGGTAGAGCACTAGAACTTCTGTCAGTGGCAAACATGAAATATTACAGCTAAGCTGCTTATGTGAAGCCTTCCGTGTAGCCATTTGCTAATATGGGGTCCTGTGACCTGGAAGGAGAGGGAAAGAAAGACTACAAGAAAGAAAGAAAATTTGTTGCCAGTGCTGGGCTTTGAACCAGAGATCCCGCGCTCTGGAGACAAGCAACTTAACTGCTACACTACATACCCCACTTGCAACTTGCGATAGGCAAAATATATGTGAACCGTAAGAAGGGCTTGGATCATCTACTAAAGAAGGTAAGGAAGAGAGAAAGATAGAAACAAAGAAGAGATGGAAAGAAACTAGGGCGAAAGAAATTCACTGCCAGAGCTGGGCTTTGAACCAGAGACCCCACACTCTGGAAACAAGCGCCTTAAGTGCTACACTGTTGTTATGTGGGGTTTAACGTCCCAAAACCAGCTCTGATTATGAGAGACGTGTAGTGGAGGGCTCCGGAAATTTCGACCACCTGGGGTTCTTTGACGTGCACTGACATCGCACAGCACACGGGCCTCAACATTTCACCTCCATCGAAATGCAGCCACCGCGGCCGGGATTCGATCCCGCGACCCTCGGATCTGTAGCCGAGTACCATAGCCACTAGACCACCGTGGCGGGGCAAGTGCTACACTACACACAGTGCTAGCAAGTTACAATATATATGTGAGCCGTATGAATGCCATGGGTTACCTAAGAATAACAAAGACAGAAAGAAAGGAAGCCAAGAAAAGAAAATAAGATCTTTGTTGCTGGGCTTTAAAGCAGGGAACCTACACTCTGGTGGCAAGTGTTTTAGCCACCACACCACACACCATACTTGCCAGATGCAAATACATGTGAACTATATGAATGGCTTGGATCACAAGAAAGAGAGACAAAAAAAAATTGCTGGTGGTGCTTGAGTTTAAACCAGGGCCCATATTCTGAGGTGTGTCTCCAAAGGCAATAATGTCACTTTGGTGATGCAGCGCCTCCTTTGGTGCTGATTGGCTGGTTGAACAAACTGGAAAATTGAGGGCAGGGTCCACATTACTTCTGGCGACTCAAATTTTACACTGCAGTGTTATACAGTGTTCTTGGTATACATGGAATAAATGTATGCACCATATCATTGCAGCATTTTTATGTAAGCTTTTGCTATGCATTTGTCGACTACATACATTGCTGTGTTTTACAATGAGCACTGCATTTTGTGTGTTTACTTTGATGAAGAGCATGATGCTCACATAGTGCCTCACACACCGGCAAGAGCACTGCGGTAGTGAGTAAGCTAAGAGTAAGCCACTCTTACCGGCTTGTAAAAATACATTGTACAGGTGCATGAGCTTTACACAATAACTGCAGTAATGTTGCAGATTACTTTCAACACTTTCAGATTGTTGTACATTTTAAACAATAACTGAAGTAACATTGCAGATTGCTCTTAAAACTTCTTGTACTTTGAATAGCTAAAGTCAAGCCTAGCCACTCTATACAAGGCAGTGTACTAGAAAACACCACCTTGGGCTGCTCTGCTTTCGCCCAGTGCACTCACTCTCGTGTTGCAAAATGTTACAAACACCAACTGCCAGTGCAATAACGTTGTCATGGGTAAGTAGATGTTTCGATTATTGAAATGCCTACTGTAACATAGTATCACCAGATACATCTCAGAACATGGCCCCACTCTCCCCTGGCAACTTTCTTAACCACTACACTACACATCGTGCTTGCGTGATGCGAATATATGTGAACCATACGAATGGCTTTGGTTCAGGCACCGACTTATGGAAGGTGCGTGTGTCCTTAATATGTACAAAGGTTTGATTTGGTGGTTCGAGTGATGCGTACTCCTGAAGAAGTTGCCTACTCAAGCATCAGCGGGAATAGGCTCACGAACGGGCTCATCATTGTAGGGCTGACCCCAAGGGGCACACCAGAGATGCTGAGTTTAAAGGACAGCACTGGGAGGTCGAACCAAAGCCAAAACAGGAGGTTTACAATATAGACTGCTTGCGTAGTTTTGATCTGCCACAGAGTGAAGACAATCTATACTGTTTTTTTTTTTTTTAGGGGCGAAGCTCCTCTTAGTCTAACCTTGTCCTGCGTCAGGCGTAACCGGCGTGCTGGGAGGCACGCGCTCGCCCTCGGCGTGTGCCTCTCTCTCACTCTTGCATCTGCTGTCTTGTGAGAGAGAGAGAGAGAGAGACAGAGAGAGAGAGCGAAAGGCGCGCGTTGACTATGGAAACGCTCTTTCTTAGATGAACGCTCTACCAGCTCACATAGAAGGAGAATGCGCCCACACCCGCGAGAGACAACGTTGGCACAGGCAGCGTCTCCTAGCGAGTTTCTTGATTGAGAAATACCGACTGCTCGCGTTGGAGAACCGTTCACCGGCCACCCTTATATATATATATAGGCACTGGATCTTGACTTGCAATGAAGTGCCAGTGGGAGATTTCACTTGTGCATAGTTGAACAATAAGGATTCGTAGCATGCGCGTTAACTAAATTAATCCAGAACTCGGCACGATCTACGATGAACCTCCCGAGCTTCGTCCACTCATCATCATTCACTCCGTGGATATGATGTAATTTTTTTTGCTGATAATCTTAAAACCACAACAAACGAAATCCAGTACTACAATATGGGAAAGACTGCTACAGCTGGTCACTTAAACATTTCATTGAAGAGGTATTATTGTGCAAGGTCCTCTTCAAGCAAGATGATGAAAACAGTAAAGAAATGAACGGCCCTAGATGCTTATTTTGCCTGTTAGAGGAGAAAGTTCACTAAAAGTTCAATATTGTGGGCAATCAGAACAGAGCTCTCAAACGATTCATTGTCTCCAAACAAAGTCAATTTGGTTCACCTTCACCACCTGGGTCAATTCACCATGTGCTGCACACTACCATTTGTTTGAGCAGTGCACCAATGACAACCTCTGAGCCACAACACACATTTCATGATGTGCAGAGCTGGTTCATGATTTTCCAGCGTCCCTTCTGCGAATGGTGCAAAATTTATGGGTACTATGCATCAGCGCAGCAGATGAATTGCACAGACATCGGCGCCACTTAAACCCCACTTATGCATAGCTCCTGTGTGTACACAGCATAAAGTGTGTTTACACTTCCGCAACCAATCTGCAATCATTTATGAATCATTTTAGCCATTAAAAATTCTGTTGGAACTAAGCACATCATCCTGTTTTCACTTTCTGTGTCCGCGTCCACCGCAGTGTGCTCCTTTTCGCTATGCATTGATGGGGTTTTGCAGCACAAAAACATACAATTGTGAGCCTCACCATACTAGGGATCTCCGGATTAGTTATGACAAGCCTAGAGTTCCTTAACGTGCGCCTAATCTAAGTAAGCATGTGTCCTTGCATTACTCACCCAACAAAATGCAGCCACCATGGCTGGGGATCGTATCCGTACCTTGTAGCTCAGCAGAGCAATGGCTTACTGGCTAAGCTACCATGGCAGGTTTCAGAAACGACGCATGCAGGTGGTCCACAACCTTCAAAACTTACATGGATGGTGCACATTAAGTAGACAAAACACAACGGCTTCACCGCTTGAATACCCAGCCATTCATTTGTAGTGTCACAATATGCCCACATCACTGGACTTGAGCTGCACAATTTTTGAACTCCTTGTGCCTAGCTGTGAATTAGTTCAGAATGGTTTGGGCAAATCAATTATACTTTCAAATGCATGAATGACAGTGAATTCAACTAGAGATAACTTCAGAAGGTTCGAAGTTCGGAAAAGCAATTTGCATATGAAAAAATAATGTCCAGAATTTTTTTTTTTTTCACATTCAAGTGGGTTTTGCCTGTTGTGCTTACTTCTGTTGTGTCACTGAAAAGGCTAGAGTTTCATCAGTGACACAACAGAAGCATTCCTGACACACAAAAGGAAATCTAAGTATCATATCTCAAGAACTGCCTCTCCTGACTGACACACATGGTTTATTATAACAGTGTAGACGTGATGACAACTCCATAAAAAAAAAAAAAAAGCAGTGGCAAAGTAATTTGTGCAGACCACCCTGAAATAAAATTTCTGGTATCTCTATATAAAAGGCGTGTACTGATTGGATGCAACCAGTGACATTCATGGTAGAATGAAATGAGAAAGCGAATGTTTTTTTAGGTGGTCTGCTCGTGTTTAGAACTTTGAGAACCGATAACTTCAGTTCTTATGCACCAAATTTTTTCTTTTTTTGTGTTCACCTCGGTATTCAATGCCACACACTCCAGTGCTCCAGAAGGCACATCGCGAGATCGGCTAGGGAGGCCCATCCTGCACTACACAGGTATCGCAGGATGCCCCAGAAGGCAGTCCAAAAAGTGTTGCAGAGCCCCTTTAACGTGCACTTAGTACACGGGTGGTTTTTTTTTTTTTTTTTGCATTTCGCCCCAATAGAAAATACGGCCTCTGTGGCCGGAATTCGATTTCGCGACCTCAAGCTTCTCAAGCTAACACCCTAGCCGCTAAGCTGCCATGGCGGTTAACTGCATTTGAAGCGTTGCCCTCTACGACAGGGTAAGATTTTCGCACTATGAGGTAGACTATTTGATATTTCATTGAATGCAGTGTTTCCTGAAACATCCCGACGCTGCTTGAGTAACTTCCATGATTATCCGAGCTACGTGAAAAAAAAAAAAAAAGTACAGATGGTTATGTCAGCACTTACGTCCCTATGCAATGCTAAAAGGTGGGGTCAGAGAGACTGTGCGCAGGAACATTTCAAATGCTTATGAACTACGCGCCGCCAAAGAACGCATACTCGTTTATGACTTCTGACAGGGCAAGTCTGCAGCGTGGCGTCGATTAACGTGCTGCACGACGCGAAACATCGACACTCATTGGTGCTGCGCCCGTTCGATAAGTGGCTTTTATTGCACGGCTGTTGACGAATACACCTCAAGACAGATGGGATGAGAGAGCATCCTGGAAGGCCTCAGGTTAAAACTACGACGCTACTGATTTGATTTGTGAAGTTTAACGTCCCAAACCAGCTCTGATTATGAGAGACGCCGTAGTGGAGGTCTCCGGAAATTTCGACCACCTGGGGTTCTTTAATGTGCACTGACATCGCACAGCACACGGGCCTCAACATTTCGCCTCCATCGAAATGCAGCCGCCGCAGCCGGGATTCGATCCCGCGACCCTCGGATCAGCAGCCGAGTACCATAGCCACTAGACCACAGTGGCATGGCACTACAACGCTACTCATGTCCGCAAATATCAATGCATGTTGGCTGGTTGCTAATGCGCAGACGCGACACGTCACTTATATTTATCATCGCATATTAAGCATCAGTTCTATAACGAACCGATCAGTGCTCCCGAGTGCGTACACTTCGCTGACAAGGGTGTCTTTTTCGACGATATCTGCACCACAGGGCACAAAAAGCTTTAGGAAACAGACGTTACCTAGCGGCAGAAAACTGTGAACGATAACAGTCAGCAGTGTCCTCTGTATGTGATGCTCAACGAACTTCACATCCTCTTTGTCGATGAACCTTCCGAAGAGATGTGTAAGCGTCAAACCAGCTGTCACAAATTCTGTGGGGGGCGTAAGGATGTAAACACATATCATAGCATACACAACGCTAAACCATACCGCCTCAGTCGCCATGTTTATTTACACATTCCGGCGTTGCTGGCTTGGCTATGACTTGGCTACGCTCCAAGTACGCTCAGCCAGGCTTAGCTTCTTCAAAAGAGGTAAAAAAAATTTTTTTTTCGCTCCTAGTCTCCGAAGTAACTGCCATTATAATAACAAAATATTCCGGCTACTTCTGTCGACGTATTTTGCTTCTAAATAAAGGAACGCGCTTGCGACGCATTCGCATTTACTGCTGCCGCGCGCAGTTGACGCAGCAACAATGGCTTGCTGCTTGCCGCCGGAGGAGATGCGAAAGACTTCATTGATTATTTAGATGTGGGTGTGTGTTAATGTATTAAAACGAATCTTATGACTTAGGCTACCCGTACTAAGGCTGCTGTGCGGTAAGCTACAGTATATGTTTATGCGTATTTAGTAAAGCTTGCTTCGATTGCGATTTGTCCTACCATAATTTTACCGAAAGTGCTCATCGACTTTCGCGACGAAAGAAAGGAAAATTTCGCTTGCGAGCTGCTTAGAGAAATCTCTCATGTGGTCTAACCAATCCTAAATCGTTTGAATGCTGAACTATATTGATGTTACTGCATATTCATCATCACCTGACAAGTTTCGTGTTCTCCTGAGCGGGCGGTGAGCCATTGACAAATATTTTTACACTTTGTTTTTATTTTTCAGCCGTCGGTTCGTGTCATCATGGCATCTAGCCCGAGAAGTAAATATTTGGACGATCTCAAAAAATCGGCGTCAGTCGCGGCGGGCTCTGCCGTGGGAGAGAACAGCAGCGAAGCTTCCGAAGAAAAGCTGTTGGACGCTGAGGAGGAGAACGCCGAGGACAGCGCCGAAGAGGACTTGTATATTATCGATGAAGAGGAACTCGACAAGATTGAGAAGACGATGACTGATGAGGAGAGAAAGGTATGGCAGTAATTTCTTGCAGTTCTGTTATGGGTCCATTTCGTGCTGCAAGAAATCCCACCGCTAATATAATACAAAACACGCGATGCTTGTGTAGTTCAGGCGTGATAGTCACAAAGCTTACATAATTGTTCATGTTCACCAGTGCTTTGTCAGTCATTAGATAAACTACTGCCGCTGCATCGTAAACATTGCAAGTCCAAGCACGCTCATGAACATGGCTCGTTGTGTAAGCTGGTGCGTGCTTCTGAGCAGGGTCATACCATCAGCTTCACCATTGCGTCCTTTTGCATGGTTTCCCATAGGGCTAGAGCACGACCTCCTCTGTATTTACAGAGGAAGTAGTGGGCTAGCGAGGTGGTATGGTGGTGCTGCTGCACTAGAAAAACCAGCATTTCGAGTAGCAGCTGCACGCGTAAACCCGTTGCGGCTTGTTACAGGCGGGCGGGTGAACCTGCAGCACATTTTATTTTGCGGGTTTCGCAGAGTTGAAATCTTGAAGCAGTCCTTATTCTTTTTAAAGCAGTTTCTCCACTGCAATGATCTCTGCTGTAACGCGAGTTCGGTTACAAGCCATGGCTGCCCCACTTCAATGGCGGAGAAATGGAAGAACAGCCATATGTTAATCTAAGCACACGTATGAAAGCCCTATGTAGACTGAATATATGACTCATAGTTTTGTCTTGTAGAGGCCTGTAACGTGCATGTATTCTCGTCCTAGTTTTTCACCCTGCCGTTAAGTATTTTTTGGCAGGTGTGTTGCGCAAATGAAAAACTTGGATCGCTCCTGTGTGGAAAAATGATTGTCGCTCATTTTTTTAAAATTCACACTTTTCCCCCCACTCCCCATGCCTTAGTCAAGGCACATTGTGAGAGCAAGCTGAAGATGTAAGGGTGGATGGTGTAATGTGCTGCACCCATGGCTGGCACTTTCAAAAAGCAATTCTGAGCATATATGCTCAGAATCCTTATAACATGCACAGACTTCTCGTGCACGGGGATGTGGCCATTGCTGCTTGATGCACGAGTTATCTATAATGGGAGCGTGAATTATTAATAATGAACAAAGGTGGCCTGTTGCATAGTGAGCAGCTACTGCACAAGATTAAAGGGGTCGTGAAAAGAATTTGGAGATGCCGGTTTGTAATTTTCACTGCTTCAATACGCATTCGACAAGCCGATTCCGAAATATTTCGGCGAAATATTCAGTGCACATTTAACTACGCCCGTTTTAAATCTCAGCTTTCTTGCGCACCCGAAACGACTATGCGACACTACCGGCCGGCGTGGTACTATTTGGTGACATTGAGTTAAGATACTTTTAAGTTCAAAGGCACAGTGAACTCGCGTTTGCTCTAAAGGAATCGATTTACTTGAAAGCTAGAAAGGAAGAAAATACTTGGAAACCGTGCGGTGCCACCATTCGGAAGAAAAGCGGCAGCACGGTTTGTTTTCCCATGGCCTCCGAGGGCGCGCCAATCTCGGAGGTATGACGGCTACTAAGATGACGTCATCTGCAGAGTTGAGGGGAACGCGCGCCGTGAAACCGAAACCGCGTTTTTTATCGCTCTAAATCAACGCACACGGTGCAACGGAACAATGCATATTGTTGATTGGAGGGTCAGGATCCCGAATACGCACTTAGTACAAAATGTTCAGAAAACGTTTCACGACCCCTTTAATAAAGTTGGCAGGAGTAGTGAGACTCGACAAGAAAACTATTCAAGGCTGATCAGATTAAGAAGAGAGGCACGAGTAGCATTAGTGATGCCAGTTTTTTCTTTTTAAAAGCGAGATTCAGCTGGTAAAGAATGTCACTAAAAAACATAAAAAAACGTCAATGCATGCGTCATAATGACGCACGCATTCGCATTTGTTTTATGTCTTGGCCCTGCTTTAAGAATAAAACATTTGAAGTTTAGCCCCTGAATTTTCTCCTCCCAGCATCTTTCTAAGTCTTTATTTCCTGCATGCACTATGATTTGCATGCATGCATGCACGCATGTGTGCACTATGACAGCATGCATGCACTATGACAGCGTTCTCCTCAAAGCTGCTTCTCACAGCTTTGTCATGGCTGACTGACCAAGCTTCTTTCATTAATAGGTTTTGTTTTTAACAGGCTGCCAAAGCCATCCTCATGGGCTAAAAAAGCAATGTTCATGACTGCGATGAGCGAATTCCCATTTATGTGGCAAAAATACACACACGCACAAAAAGAAAGATAATGAAGAGAAGTCATTTACCAGCCATGCCAGTTGCATGCCAAGTATAGACCTCCCTCCCCCTTTCTCATAAGAGTTCCCAGAAAATCCATAAGGTTTTACCTTTGGGAGCTTGCAGGAGGGGTTTAACATTTGTGGCAACCATACATGAAGCCACATACACTTATGTGCCTTTTTTAATCGCGACTATGCGTCGTCCTTTCGTGGTGCCATGCTTCCTCCCATACTCACCTGCTCTCTGTCGCGACTGACTAGTAGCGTGCCACGACATGGGTGATGCCACTTGTTTTTTTCAAAACTGTACGTCTCTAGCCCTATTGTCTAAATCTGTGCGCTGCCATATTCCTGCTGTAGCCTGCATGTTGCCAATCTATTGACATTAACTGTTAATATTTGGGTGCACTTCTGGCTATTGTGGGTCTGTTTTGGCAATAAGCTATATGTATTTTTCACAGGCCAGCAAGGAACGAGCGCTAAGTCTGAAAGCAGATGGAAACGAGAGTTTCAAGGCAGGCCAGTACCTTGATGCAATGGAGTCTTACACGGAAGCATTGAAGATATGCTCCCTCTCCTACTCAGCGGAACGCTCTGTTCTGTATTCAAATAGAGGTGCCACATGGGCTAGGATGGTGGGTATACATAATTTTTTTTTTTTTGCTTAATGGAAGAACTTGTGCTTTGGCTTCAATGAGCAACAGTATGGCTCAGCTGTATTTGAGTAATATGGCTGGAAGATGTGGTTGCCAACTCTCATGCGGTTGCACGCAGGAGCAAAATGGAATGAAAGTAGGTGGTGTTGACTAGAGGAGTTCAAAAAAACCGGCATGCATTTTAAAAGGAATTATCATTTAATTAGTGTACTGCAGTAAGAAGAAGCAATAACATAAGACAGCTCTCTTTATAAATAAGTCATGCACTAAATGGATGGCTGGATGAATATACATTAGTTAGTTCAAAAATGTGGTCTGTATTATCCATGCCATGAAAAGCATAACCCGTAAGACTGTCTAATGGCAGCTGCCCCTTAGTGTTATACTTTTCCTGCCTTGGTTTAGTAAAAAAAAAGTGATTCTTCTCTAAAGAGATTCTGAAATGCTTTTAACTATTTGTACCAACGCATCTAATCAGTAGCACAAATAGTTACAGTAGCACATTCATTAGCAGACTAATAGGGCATGGATGGATATTAGGAGCGTCCCCTTTATAACGGGGCGGTGGCCGGGCCACCAAGCTCTAGCTTTATTTCTTTTTCGTTTACAACCATTTCTTTTCCCGAATCACACATATTTTCACAACTAATTTTTTTCCTCGTCTATTTATTTTATCTATTATCGTTCTGCTGTGATGTAACAATCTTACCCGAACTACCTTGCGCTTTTGTTTGCTCCATACTTTTGCGCCACCAATGCTCTAAGCGCCTTTTACTTATATCTATCGCCGGCATGTTCAGCTTTCCCCTGTTACTCCTGAAACCCATGGCCTCCTGTAGGGTAGTGTCCACAGCTACACCTGGGTGGACATCTGTACATTCAATCAAAATATGGTCTGTCGTTTCCCTAGCTTTTCCACAGCACGTACATGTATCCCCTTCTTTATTGAATTTCACTCTAACTTCGGGTTCTCAGGCAACCGGACCTTGCCTCAAACAGTAAAGCGCTTCCCTTTGAATTATCGTAAAATTTTTCTCTCTTGATTTCGTCTTTTCCTTTTCGGTAGTTGTTCAATGCCGGTTTCTTCTCCATTCTTGCTATCCAATCCGAGTTCTCCGCCGCTCTGACCATGCTCTTAACGCTCTTTTTCGTCCCATCCGTTTCGTTACTGGATGTATACTTACTGGTAAGCTTCCTAGTTCTCTTCCTCCATTGTGAATCAACGTTCTTCCTATACAAATACCTGAATACTTTCGCTGCCCATCTACTTTCTTTCATATTCCTTAATCTCTGTTCGTACCTAAGTTATTCGATCACTGTACACCACTGACACATACAGTACATGCGGGATATTCAAAATGTAGAGCGGCATCTGTTGGCATCCCCGTAAGCACCATTCGCCATGTCCTTCAGGGTGCTGGAAATGGAAACTTGCAGCATCTCAGTATATATCGGATCTTACCTGCTGCTTTTTTGTTGCCGTCCCTCCACAACGTTTTTGCAGTGCTCCTTGCTTATGTCCGTGAAAACATCAGAAACAATGTAACACTGAATATTGAATGATTTTAAAATATACCGTCTTCACTGTACAAATGGTCTTAGCAACCATATTAGTGCTGCATGTGTCCTGAACTTTGGTCAGGGCACATAAAATTGCTGTTTAGTGTGTGTTTTTCCCATGAATATGAGTTGCTTTTCCTGGAGGAATATCGCTGTCAGGTTTAACGCACATGCAATCAAGACTGCGTGATCAGTTGAGCCCTTTGCTGGTCATATTGCTTTCATGGATGAAATTGCAGGGTTCGCACAGACCCTTGAAATCCTTGAATGTCCTTGAATTTGATAACATTAATTCAAGGGCCCTTGAAACTCCTTAAATATAAGTGAGCTCCTTGTAATCCTTGAAAATTTAGTGGACTTTGCTTCAATATAGGAAATGAACGACGTATTTCCGTAAGTCGCACTGATTTCAAAAACGCGTTTACTGAGGAATGTTCGCGAAAACATGTAGTCTTGACAGGAGAGCAATAGCAGCAAGTTTCGGTTTCGAAACCGGCAGTGCCTGCGTCGTCTGGCAACAAATGCGAGCCAGAAATCCAATCCAATCCAACGTAAGTTATAGTAACGGTCAGTCGGTCGGTACTCTGTATCCTCGGTCCGTGTGTCGGCCTCGCGCGTCATTTCTCGGCGAAAGTTCGCGTTTATGCTGTGTGCAATGCCTGCACCTTTACTTTGACAGGATGCCAGGCGGAAAGTGCAAGTTTCAGTCTGCGTGGCTGCAGCACTAGCGAATATCATCACTGGGTGAGGCCGTAGACAAGCGACCCTTATCGAGCGAAGTGCGCAGTATGTCAGAAGTCTGTCGAAATTGCAACAATGGGGGAGTCGGCGTTGAAGAGCCATCAGAAAAGTGCCAAGCACCGATCCAAAGTTGCGGCAGGCGAGGGCTGCTCTTCCGTCACGAGTTTTTTGCAAGCGGCAAACGTCACAGAAACGACTTCTCAGCGGGAAAACACGAAAACATCCTCTCGAGCTGCGACCCTTGACGAAGACTGCAGAAGGCATGACACCGTGATTGAAGCCGAAATTTTGTGGACGATGAAAGTTGTGTCTTCACACTACTCATACAGCTCCAGCGGATCAGTTTCCGAGTTGTTCCGAAAGATGTTTCCGGATAGCGATATCGCGAGAAGCTTCACTTGTTCGGAAAAAAAATGCGCGTACGTCGCGTGCCATGGTCTGCGCCCATTTTTCGCTTCTCAAGTGTCTTGGACATGATGGAGAAATCTGAACATTTTGTTGTCCTTTTTGATGAAACGTTAAACGAACACCTGCAAAAGAAACAGCTTGATGTTCACGTGAGACTGTGGAACAATTCTGGACTGTGGAACAACAAGGTATGTGACATTGGCATTCATGGGCCACAGCACAGCGGACGACCTCATGAAGAATTTGACGGAAGCGCTGGTGTCCTTTCCGATGAGCAAAATTGTTCAGCTTTCCATGGATGGCCCCAATGTCAACTGGAGCCTTTTCCACAAGTTCTAGCAGCGCATGAAAAATGACTTTCAAGTTCAGTCTTTGGATATTGGATCGTGTGGCCCTCACACAGTGCATAATGCCTACAAAGCTGGAATGGCTGGCCAGTTGACACATATTTGTCCAGCTTATTCTCACTCTTTCATGATGCACCGGCCAGGCGAGAAGATTTTATTCGAGAGACAGGGAGCAGTGCCTTTTGTATCTCACCGTTGGATCGAGAACGTGCCCGTACTGGAAAGAGCCCTGGCCACATGGGAGCACTTGAAGCAATACAGTGAAGCAGTGAGTGGCCGCAGGCTGCCGGTGCCAAGATGCAGAGCGTATGAAAACGTCAGTGCTTTTCTAAATGACCAGTTTGCACTTGCAAAACTGAACTTTTCCCTAAATGTTGCCATGGTTGTGCAGCCTTTCCTGACTGTTTTTCAGGGTGATTCTCCCAAGACGTTTTTGTTGGCAAAAGAACTTGAAAGTGTTCTGAGGAGCCTTCTGTCAAGGTTCGTAAAGTGCTCTGTAATGACAGAAGCCACCAGCATCATGAAGCTGCTGCGAATGTATGTTGAAGATACTGCCGTTTACACAGAACTTGAAAAGGTGGATGTTGGACGTGCAGCTGAGAAGATTTTGAAATGCTGCAAAGCGAGCGCCAAGTGTATTCTTGAGTTTAGGTACGAGTGCCAGAAGTTCCTCATGAACATGATCCTGAAAGTCATGGAGAGAAGTCCCCTGAGGTACCCTGTGGTTCGTGGGTTGTCATGTTTCAACCCCACAGAGATGTCCAAGACAGACACGTGCCTTGGGAAGCTAAAAATTGTGCTTACCAGCCTAATCGACAACAAGCTTCTCTCTGAGCACAAACACGACATTGTGTGCACACAGTACATTCAGTTTTGTCTAGAAAAACTGCGTGAACTACAAAACTATGAAAAAGATCATGAACGTCTTGACAGTTCTTTCGTGCGGCTGCTGAAGCATGATGCTTCATTCTTGCAGTTATGGGCTGTGGTGAAACTACTTCTCCTCCTGAGCCATGGGCAGGCCTCAGTGGAAAGAGGCTTCAGCATCAACAAGCAGGTTGCTGTCGAGAATTTGGCAGAGCTGTCGTATATTTCTCAACGAGTTATCTGCGAGGTTGTGAAAAGCCATGGTGGCCTGCTGAACGTTCCGATTTCAAAAGAGTTGAAGGCGTCAGTGCGCCAAGCCCGGCATAGGTACGCTGCATACCTAGACGAGCAAAAGAAACAAGCACTGTCATGGCAGGCAGCTTCAAAGAAAAAAGAGCTGGAGCAAGAGCTTGATAAGATGCACGGAAGGAAGTCAAAGCTTCAAAAAACTCTCAAGTGCCTGCTGGAATCTGCGGACTGTTTTTCGGAAGAAGCTGAAGCGAAAAACGACCTTACCTACTTAGTCAAGGCAAACAGCTTTCGTCGAACTGCTAAAGAAAAGGAGCTGGAGATAGCTTCTTTGGAAAAAGAAATCCATGCGAAAACTGCGCTGCTTCCATAAGTCTTGTAAGCAAATAAAATTTTCCTAACACTCCTTGAATTTTGCCATTTTTCATCCTTGAAATCCTTGAAAACTCCTTGAATTTTCAGTCAAATATTCTGTACGAACCCTGAAATTGATTGTTGGCGAGAATAAACAAGCATAAGTCGATGTCATGGGTTGAGTGTACAAAATACTTTGTTTCAGAGCAGTGCATGTGTACTGTGCATCTCCGATTGATTGATTTGTGGGGTTTAACGTCCCAAAACCAGTTCTGATTATGAGAGACGCCGTAGTGAAGGTCTCCGGAAATTTCGACCACCTGGGGTTCTTTAACGTGCACTGACATCGCACAGCACACGGGCCTCAACATTTCGCCTCCACCGAAATGCAGCCGCTGCGGCCGGGATTCGATCCCGCGACCTCCGGATCTGCAGCCGAGTGCCATAACCACTAGACCACCGTGGCGGGGCACTGTGCATCTCCGGAAAATAATCTGATATGCACTTCTAAGAACATCTGGTTATTAGTGCAATAAAGAAGTAATGCAAGTTGTAAGTTTCCTGATGCTGCACCACGAATCAACGTTCCTTAAAACTAGATTCTGCATATGTCATAAAAACGCTCCTGCATGTACTGTATGTGTCAGTGGTGTATAGTGATTGAATAACTTAGAAATTGTGCACTCAGTTTCTCGCTGTTGTGTTTTGCATTGCTTGTTTTCAATGTGATATGTGATTGGCAGCCCTCACTTCTTGCTGCTAGGCTTCGTCCGTACCTCAGCACGCTCATTACCAGCTGCAGCAGGCCTCCCACGCGAATGATCACAGCTGCATCGTATTTGAACCATCAGATGCACCTTCCTTATGAGATTGCTGGAGCTGTTATGCTTTGCCATAATACACCTAATTTCTGATCATCAACGTTGTTAATATGCCATCGGATTGTCTTTTCTAGGTATCTTGCTTTTCTTTTAAAGCTGCACCGGACAGGATTCATGCCACTTGCGTTGTTTGTTGTCGTTGACCATGACTCGTGCTCTTAGTATGTTAACAGTACGCCAGTTAATGTTATGCATTTGTGCAACAAAATTGAAAAGGTGTCCTGAACATTGTTGAGGGAGACTGGCTCATATTTTCTTAATTGTACAAACTCTGCCAAACACATTCTCGTTGTAAAAAAAACATAAAATCTTATTCACATGAAGCACTTTCCATCTCAAAAACCCTTTCACTGCCAGGCATTTCTTGCATTGCTTCACTCTCTCTGCCAGGTGTGTTGTTCATGTCGTGTGGAAATTTTGTGTGAATATTGCAGTAAGGCATTGTTTGAGAAATGTAGACATTTATGTTGAATATTATCTGATCACTAAAAAATTGTGCTTATAATTAAATTAACAGATAATAATGAACAATTAATCTGGTTGTCAAAGTTGTCAGAAAGCATTTCTAGCATGGTATTCTAGCTGCACTTTTTTTGTCCGTCAAATAGCGCACGCATGTCGCATGCTTTCTTAACATGTTGCACTGCTGAGACGCTGTCAAAAAGACTAGAAATAACTCAACTTTGGAAACATGCGTTCCATCTACTGTCAAAAATTTTACCACAGCATATTTTTTTTATGTGTGTTCTCCATGGATGGCGAAACACGCCTGCATTACTTGCTTGTACAAGAATTGTCTCGCGAGTGGCAGGGAGTGACTTAAACAGGTAAAATGAGTATACTCTCGATTGTCAGGGCTTGTGCATGTATGGTTGCCTGAGTTATCTCGGTATAGGCAGGTTGTACATCTAACTCCCCGCGACGACGCTAGCGCCGTTGCGGCGGCGAGCGCGTCACCGTCTGGAGAGGTGAGAGCGGTCGTACCTGCTTGCCCTTGGTGACTGCGCCAGGTAAAAGGCTGTGTCGTTGCCCTGCACCGCAGCAAAAAAATTTTAAAATCCTAGTACAGGGCATCTAAATGGTTCTTTGTAAAAGTAGCAACTGTAGCGTTGTGGAATCGAATGGCTGATATTTACAGCAACTTTCCGTAGACGAATTTTCAAAGCTTCCCAACGCGCCAGTAAGTGCTACATAGCAGCGAGTTATGAATTGCAGCAGATCTTTTTTTTTTTTTTCCTTTTAAAGACAACTTGGTGCTGTTTGCATGAATTGCAGATGCCAGCAGAATTTTCAGTGTGGCACAAATTTGGGAAAATTTGCATGCTTTTGGAACACGCAGATTTTCCAAAATTTTCCCAGATGGCTCCAATTTCCCCAAATTTGGAGCAATCTCAGAGTGCCGACATGGGCATTTGTAGGTTGTTTAGGCCCAATAAATGTTAAAAAAAGAAAAACGTTCAACAAGCGCAACTTGTTTAGAGCATCATATTAACTTTATTAGCTTTTATAAATTTTAATATAATAAGTCATTACAAGCGACTTCAAAAGCAGTAAGTTTGCTTTTCCTTCGCTAGAGAATTGATCATCTTTCCCGTTCCCAATTTTTGTAAGGATCACATATATACTTAGCACATATTTCTTTCTACCCTTCATGCTTGAGGACAAGTTGTTTCACAGTTCTTAATTAAAAGCAAAGCGGCGGTGCGTTGGCGTGTTCGCACTTGCTATGTGCCCTTGACGGCGGCGAGTGGACACATCTGACGCCAAGTGTTTATTTAATCCCCATGTATAACTGCTTAAAAACGCGAGGATGGACAACGCAAACTTAATTAAAGAATAGCCCCACAAGGCTAAACCGCCGAATTGGGGAACGGCCGGGTTCTCAAATAATATCACTGTGCACAACAAAAGGAAACGGTTGAAGTTGCCGCCAACTTCATATTTTTCGGGGGTGTATTTATCCACATTTGCGGAATGCCATGGCGGGTGGTTTCAGTGCCGGCTTTCTCGATTTCATCTATTACACCATGCGCTGAGCTTGCCTGATCCAGCAGCTGACCATTCCCAGTACTTCAACCCAACAGAAAGTTGCAAATGTTTACCGATATTGGAAAGGCGAAGGTCAATAACACGAGCGCTCACATTGCGCCTGTCTATAGTATGCACCTCCTTGTCGTTCGCTAGCACTTCGGATTTTTTTATACGCTGCGCATAAAACCGAACATCTATCCTTCTCGCAATACGTGTTCATTTTCACGTTGAGGTAAAAAAAAAAAGAGCTATTACGTCCCGCAACACCGCGCTCAACGGGCACGGCGCGTTCACTTCCCTTGGAGTGTCGGGGCGGCCCGCTGAAGGTCTCCCGACGCTAACGAAAAAGTTGCCACAGTGGCGCTGGCAGGCTATATGATGGTGGAGGCTCCTGGTGGTTGCCACCTAGCCATTGGCACTGAAAGGGTTAAAGCCTTTGTTAGGGTTGATCACATTTGAGTGCCCCATATGATTACAGTAATAGTTACATTATTTTGATACTACAATTGATCTTAAAATGCAGGACCTTCTATCATACTTATGATTATGGCAGAGCAAAATTGATGTTGTATAGTAAGAGGGCTAATGACATGCGATGAAAAAACAGAGTACTGTGTTATGTTGTCATCTTCCCTTGTCTTGTGTTAGTAGTGTCAGCACACCTAACGTTTTATATGGTGAATTCTTATCAGATGTCTCAAATTTCTGCTCTTATAAGTTCTGAATTTCTTTTTTTCTTTTGTTAACTCTCTTTTCATCTGGAAGCCATAGCAAATGCTAGCATGGAGAGGACCATCGCGTTATGGCATCATGGTGCATCAACTGAAACCAAAAAAACCAAAGCAGGTTTATTGTTAGAAGCATTATAGCAAATTATTTAGGGTAATTTTAAAGCTTGGAATTATATTTTTCAGGGCTTCATGTAAAATTATAAGTAAAACATATCAATACTTAAAAAAAAACAAGGATTTGCATCAGCTATGAAGTTCAGACTGTGAAACTGGGTAAAGCATAGGAAGGGGGGGAAACCACAGAGACGAGTGCTGTACACTTAATTATTGAATACCACTTTGCATGGTCCCACACGTTGCAAAGGCACATTGCACACACACACTTGTATATGTTCTGGAATGTGCTTACACTGGCTTGCCTGAAGCCCACATTCTGCTTAACATTTGTGCAAGAAATGTAGTGTAGGTTAACTCGTCATTTTCATTGAAATTACATTCAAATAGTGCTCATTAGCATCTGCACCTTGTTGGATATTTGTTTTATTATTCTGTATTTGTTGTTCTCTGCCTAGCTTATATTGCTGTTCTTTGCAGGAAAAGAAAAAATTGGCAATAAAAGATTGCACCAAAGGTGAGTGGCAAATTTATAATGTCGCAATAGTGCATTACATAAGGGTGGCGGTGGAAAACTCTTATTGAGAAAAGAGAGGTGCGGGGCCAGGTCCCTACAGACTAGGTGGAGTCCCTATTCCAGGACCCCATTGGTTGATGCCGACGCCCTGGCTCTCTGGACCAAGGCCTGCTGGGCCTGAAGGTCCGAGCAGATGAGCAGGGCCGCCTCCCAGTCATCTCGGGTAGGGTTTGAGTGAGGGGTAAGGTCTGTGTTGTACTTGCACAAGGGAGCCATGGGCATCCGCAGGGGATTACAAAGGGTCCATCCAGTTGCCCCCCCCCCCCAGAGCCACACCAGAACTACAACCCCCCTCATCTCTTGCTCATGAAGGGAACTTGCATGTTAATAATACAGTTAAACCTGCTTATAACGAATTCCTGGATATAACGAAGTTTTTCTATTCCCGCCGTTACTCCATAGAAGTACATGTATTTGAAACCTCTACGTAACGAAGTGGCAGTGGGAGAACCCCTCGAAATAACGAATTTTCTCCGCCGACAGCCTGAGATTTTGCCCCAAATTTTGTCACTTTTGCGCGAGCAACAAGCGGAAGCACCTCCTCCGCCGCAACGGAATGCGAAGCGGCGGTGTCGCGCTTGGCGCGCTCAAAGACACGGCGACTGCGAGGCGAGAGCGAGTGCACGTGTGCGAGCGTGCGTGAGGAGGGCCTGCATCACTCGACCCGGCGATCATCCCGCCGCGGGCGTGTCCTTTCTCTCTCACTTCAAACCTGCTCCCGCAGCTTTCTGCAGCTGGCCTAGCCTGCCAAGCTGCCACCCTCCTTTTTCAGTTGATGTTACCAAGTCGCGCCGGTTTAAGAGAGAAAGAAAAAAAAAAACGAGCTTTTGTTTTTCTTTTTTTTTTCTTTTTTTTCTTTTTTTTTTTTTTTTCAATGTGTTAGCAGCGCGACTCTTTGGTTGCTGCGCAAGTCTGCACTTCGCTAACCTGACAGTAGGTGAGAGCGCTTGTTAGGCCTAGCTCGCGGGGTCACGGGCGGCGCGCCTCAAGGGAAGTTTGCCCTTGACAACACAGGGATCCGGTGCACAGGAAATCACGGGGTGATTCAAGGGCAGCGTGCGTGAAATGGTAAAAAAAAAAAAAGAACTGGAGACAAACAGAGGTAAACAGGAGGACACCGGCGCGCGTTCCCGTAGTGTTCGCGGCTGACAAACGGCCGTAGTAGCATTCTCCGTCGCCTTGGAAATCCTATCCTCAGAGGGCGCGCATGCGACGCGTTATTGCCGTGGCCTTTTTTTTCTTCCCTCCGCTCATTGTTAATTCGTTCCACGCTCCTTCCTCCTCCACGGTGATTCGCTGTGCTTTTTTCGCGCAGCGCAGCACTTCCTTTGTGAAGCCTGCTCCCCACCTCGATTGTCTGCGATTTCGGGGCAGCCGCATTATAACCGGTCCTTCATATCGGGAAGGGGGGGTGTGAGGGGGGCTGCACATTAAGCATTATGTGGGGGGTCAGAAAAAACCGGGGGGGGGGGGGGGGGGGTAGAAAAAAACCACATTATTGCAGGTCCTGTACTATAAGCGGTCACATAAGTGTTCTCAGCTGTAAATGTTTTCTCGCCCAAAATAACTGTTTTGGGTCAGCTCTGCCGTCTGTAACCGTTTTGCTTACTTAAGGGTTTATTTTTCGAATTTTCGTGCCGAACCTGCATATAACGAAATCCACTTTATAACAAAGTTTTCTGGGAATTTCTCAATTTCGTTATATCCAGGTTTAACTGTAGTACAGGGACCACTCTGTTGTGTTCATTTATGCGTTATGGAAAGATGCCTAAATTTCACCACGTCCTACCACGGTGGTGTAGTGGCTATGGCACTCGGCTGCTGATCCGAAGGCCACAGGAGTGAATCCATGCTAAGGCAGCTACATTTCGATGGAGGTGAAATGATGAGGCCATTGTGCAATGTCGGCACACGTTAAAGAACCCAATTTCTGGAGCCCTCCACTATGACGTCTCTTATAATCATACTATGGTTCTTGGTATGTAAAACTCCATAAACTAAACTAATTGAAATTTTATGAAGTTAGAGGTAAAGGCATCTTTTCAAAGCTGCAACTTTGTGTATGGACCTAATATGGTTCTCCTTTTTTTTTTTGTCAGCCATTGAGTTGAACCCCTCCTACTTGAAGCCTCTCTTGAAGAGGGCTTCACTTTACAGAGAGACAAAAAATCTGGATGATGCTTTGAAGGACTACCAACATGTCCTGGAGCTGGATCCCAGCATTGGAGAAGCAAGGCATGCATGCATGGTGAGATGTAGCAAACTTACACATTTCAATGGTATTTATAAACTTCCATCATGTATTTGTTTACAGTAGTCTTCCTTTGATGTGGTACGAGCTGTTTCCTACAGCTTCTGGTATTTGGAAAGGTGTGCTTCTACAACTGGGCCTTCATGCCTGAAGTAATTGTGAAAAGACACAAATTATGGTTTTGTGTACTGATTGAGTGTGATGTCAACATATTATGAATATTGTCTTCAGTTGACAAAGAAACATTTGTAAAACTGCTTTATGCAGTGGCCTGTGGTCTTTTCCTCCTCTTTTTAGTGCTAGCCTCTCTTTATCCAAGGCTCTAGGTTTCTGTAGTGGAAGATCACAACCTGACATGACAGAGGGTAGCATGAGTGACAAGAAGGGAAAGTAAAATGCACAGGGAGAAGCATAGATGTGGAGGAGGAGAAAAAGAGACCTGTGATTGCCTGGCATGGTTGATAATGTTACACACTCATATTAAATTAGTTCTTTGAGGAGGGAAAGGTTGCTGGTTTTTCCATCCCTTCGGGATGGGATGCGTTTGTTCATATACTCTTCACATGAGAAATGTTTCCTTATAAACGCAGCGGCATAACGGGAAAGCTGTCTGCCATGCTTTCTGGTGTTTCCTGCCTAGTGTTCTAAAATCCTGCAGTGAAGTTGAATTTAAGCTATTTAGAACAGATTTATCATGGTGTCATATGTGCTAAACAGAACACACTAGAAAAGGGGGCCTAGGCCGTGGCCTCTTATTTAGATAAAGAAAAAGAAACCGGCGTAAATAAAAAGTTTGCAACAGGTAAATTGTTTTATCCATTTATCTGTGCCGTTTAATACTTCTCAAACTGAGTGTTACTTTAGCATAGTGTTGCAACACAAGGTAGACATTTGTCCTTTATTATTTATGGTAATGGTGAGGGATGAAAGAGTTGGTCCAACATACAGTAGACACCCAATACTAATTCGAACTTGGTTAATTTGAACTTGCTGTTTCACATGATGCCCTGGTCCCAGTACACCTCTGTGTATTTCAGTAGTGGAAAACTCCCGATAATTCGAACTCATCAGCATCCACAATGGTTAATTCAAACTGTGAGCCCCTGGTTTTCAGTCACCGATGGATTTTTTGGATTTTGAAAATTTGAACTTGATGGATTTTACGAACTTTGCAAATGCGCCGTCAAGGTTTTCATAGAGCTAATGCATTCTTGTTACTGATTTTTTGTACTCTATAATTAGATTTTTCTTACTAAATCACTCATTTCTGACCACACTGCTCCATTATGAAAACCGCCATGTTGAATTTTTGGCTGGCTTGGCCAGGCTTGACTGGCGGTGGCCCACTCTATGGCTTTCTGAGATAGTAAACCGCTTGCCGCAGTTTAGCTGCAGAGGCTATGCCTTTGCCCCGTTATCTGTCAAAGCCATCGAAACTGAAAATGAAGTCTCCTTTTCATTCTCTCTGTTTGCCCTTTTTATTGTTTTGGAATGGTTTCGAATGCCATTCTGCATGTGGCACGTCAACATTGAGTGTGTGCATTTGCACACACAGATGTGGTTGATACGTGGAAAGCATTAAAGCCTAAGGAAATCGTGTTGTGTGTGGTGCTTCAAGCTTGCACGTTTCTGTGCTTCGGAAGCCCCATTTCGTTCCTGTTTAGAATATCATTGCTGCCTAGCTTGCCTTTGTCCTTTCAGTATATTTTTCGTGTATAACTTCAACTTCACTGCAGGTCCAAAAGTTCCTGGTAAAGGAATGTTCAGTGTCATTACATATCTGCATTATGGTGGTATTTGCTCTGTCCTTAAGCGTTCATCACACTGTATGAAGCAGGTGCCATAAAAACTGGTTGTCAGTGTAAGCTTGCGCTCTTCATACTATAGCAACCTTTTTAAAGTGGTCCTATCTCTATATGAAGGAAGTAGGACAAGTCTGGTGAAGGGCATTCCTTGACATGAAACACCTGCCACTCTCTCACCACAGCAAAGGCTCTCTTAATACATGGCTTCAGAAGTTGCTCCATGCGTATGCTTTAGTGCTTATAGGCGTAGTGTCATTGTAAAGTAGCCCAATGTTGTTTTTTTTTTTGTTTTTTTTTTTGTAACAGACACTACCTGATGAAATCAAAGAGAGAAATGCAAAACTCCAAGCCGAAATGATAGGTGAGATGTTTGTGTGTATGTGCTGTTTTATTCTTTGAATCTTGATAGTTCATGCTAAAAATTGTGTTTGTCCATGCAGATAAATTGAAGGAGCTTGGCAACCTTGTCCTAAGGCCCTTTGGGATGTCAACTGATAACTTCAAGCTTACAAAAGATGGAGAAGGGGGTGGGTATAAAATACAGTTTCAGAAGTGAATTTATTGTCATGTGAAACCAAATAAAAGAAATTTTACTCATTGTCCTAGTCATAAGTTGCACTCTAAAAATCTTGTGCGATTTCTGCAGAGATTCCCAAGTCTTCATTCAATCTCTGTGATTGAAGACTTGCTGATGCTGGAAAATTTTGTGAAACCCTACGTATAATATTAGTAAAACATACAGAAAACATTTTGTGACCTTGTAACAACCTGACATTTCACCTTGTACTTTTTTTGAACTAGCTTATTGGTGTATTAGTCATGAAATAAAAGAATTAACAAACGATTAGTTGCTGATATGTACAGGTAGACCCAGTAAGTAGACACTCACTCACCAACATATCCTCTGGATAAACACTTATGCACAATATGTCTGCTTGCATTCGTGTTTATATGTGCTTTCATTTACACCGGCTTAAACCTGCTCATGTCTACTTGCACAGTGCTGCAATTTGATTCATACTTGTGTCCGCTCACACTAAAAGATCTTGCCATTATCTCTGCTTACACTAGAAGGCACTCATTCACTTTCATGTCTGCTCACTCCCATGTATGCATTCTGGTTCATACTTGCATACATTCACCAGAACTCACATAATGAGCCTGAGTATGCTAGCCTTTGCTTAGATGATACAGATCAGCCAGCATAGCTGATGTGTAAATGAGGTAGGTCAGGGGTTATCAGCTACGGCTACATTGGGCACCCTTTGTGTACCGGTGGAATCGATGGGGAACGCCTTGCAACGACGGAGGAAAGTATGAAGTTGCACAACATGCAATGTGAAGCAGGTGTTGACCAAGACTAACTCGGGCGATCTTGTGCATATTGCTGCTACAATTCTGGGAGCAAGTCTTGGAACAGAAAATAAGTCGACAGTGGCCTTAAAAAAAAGTTTTTGTGTGCTTTTGCAGGCCCCTAAAAGTAATTTTGCAGACCCTCCTGGGGTCACAGGCCTCCATTTGATAACTGCTCACCTAGAGAAGGTACAAGTCGCTGCCTAGTTTTGCTGCCTGTTTGGTAGAACATATCGGTGGGTCTTATGCGCAGCTGCAGATATTCTGTACAGGACATAATGCACCTGGGCTTCATTATTTTTATGTGAAGTGTCATTTCTATCTCGATGGCTGTGCGAAAATTTGTCACAAAATGTGCTAATCTTCTCTACGTTTTATTTGATGGAGAAGGTGGTAGTTTCATAGACGTCATGGTGAAGGAAGGAATGATAAAAATTTATTTCAAATCTTATAAAATCATGCTTCTGGATCATGTGCAGAGTCACTGTCAAGGAATCATCCTTGTGCAGAGATATAAACAAGGCTTTTGTAGTGTGGTGACAGATGGAAAGGTTGGACTTGGGAGCTCATACATTCAAAAACTAGATGACCTCTTGATTTTGAAATTATCTGTACTTTCCATTGTGCCTGTCACTTTATAACAAAAGATTTTCCATGTGCATATGGGATCCCATATACTGTATATAAATTAGCATCAATTATTTACAAACAAAATTTTAGCATTTATAATCTTGTGTGCAGAATATTGAAACTCACTCACAATGTAGAATTGCATAACACATTTGTTTCTGAAAATATTAATCCATATTTTCTGCAAAATGTTTATGGACTTAATTGCAGTAAGACTGATCACATTGTATTGTATTGTAACAGCAAGTTTTTAAAAGAATATGGCTTCGAAAAATGTGCTTGCATCTTTTGTTCTCCGAGTTGCATAATAATGTAAAGGTAATCATTTTACAGTGCAGAAAATATTTATTGCAACATCTGCTACCAGAACTGCCCGATGCCCAGTTTTGGCACGTCAGTACGTATGCACAGTCAATGTTGACCAAAGTAGGTAGATATGCAGATTTCTCTGTGCAGGTTATGCAGTGTGAGGCTCTTTTATTGAGCTCTAACTGTGAGTGGACATAGTAATGTGACATTGGACACATTATTTTGCATGTAAGGGAGCCAGCTCAAAAAGTAGTTCTTGTAGCGTGTACAAATGAAGTCTACCTGAACATGGTTGTCAGTATAAATGCACCATCCAATTGGCTGAGGTGGCCTAGAGAATGTGGCATTGCACTGCTTAGCACAGGAGCACATTTTATTCTTGGAAAGAAACAGAGGCAAAACACAAAAACATGCCTATATATACTTATACAGGGTGTTAACTTGTGCCACGGCTTAAAGGGGCCCTGTGACACCAACTGAGCATGCTGTTTTTATCATTCTAGAAATTCAGCATGTGGGGATGTTGCAGCGATAGTGGAAGTGCCAAACATTAGGTGGTCATCGTTTTATTTCAACGAAGAAACCATATTCTGCCTGAACTGGGGCAGCACACAAGGGCGATTTTTATTAACAGGAAATGATGCTTGATTGCGTGGCAGTGACGACAGTGCTGTGCATCCAGATTGGCTGGACACACCAAGACTCGTGTTACATTCATCGATCCCTGCTAGACCATACTGTTGACCACAAAAAATATAGAAAATTATGCCCAGGGGTACCCTGAGCTCATAAATACACTCGTTTGTCATGGGTGATCTGAAAAAGCATAGACTTGAAAGGGTGAAATTTGTTTGCCAGGGAGACGACAGTTTCTTTTTTTCTTGCCCAGCGGTAAAGGGGTGCCGCCATTCTTAAGTGGCTTCTAAAACCAGTCCAGAGTAGCAGCAGTGCGCCGGTGCAGTTGAGTGTCAAACCTGTTTATAACGAATTCGCAAGTGCCGTGAAAAGTTTGCGTTATATCAGTAGTTCGTTGTATATGGACTTGCCCTTCAAAACCAGCGAAAGATTTTTCTTTGTCCAGTTTTATTACAAAGCGTTAATAGTCCCTCCAGTGAGGAGTTGGGCCTTTTGCGGTTCGTGGGACGACACTTGCTGCGTGCTAACGAGTACTAAACTGCAATTGCAACGAACTGTATATGCTGTTTCCAGAAGAGCGCATAGTCGTTGGAAAAAAAATAATAAAAAAAGCTCCCACACGTGCGTATGATCTCTGCTTGCTGCAATGGCCTTTTTCTTTTTTCTGGGCATCAGCCGCGCCAGGCTGAGTGTGCCAAGAGCTCTGTCACTTCAAAAGCGGGGCATGGTGTTCAAGGGTCAAATATCGTGATGATCTGATATCAGCAATTGCTTAAACAGTTTCAGGTGCCAAGCTATGGTCTCTAGATGGCAGCTTGTAACCACGACCCACAGTGCAGCGCACAGTGCCGCGTTCACGCCGATTCGGCCACATAAAAACTGATAGCTACGATAGCAACGCTTGAGCGGCAGTAGCAACAAAGTGGCCCGTACTGAACAATGGCTTCTTAAACACGCTTCAACACACGGGCAGCTAGCCTCAGTAGAATTTTCTGTGTTTACTCGCATCCATAGCGCATAGAGTTTCCTACTAAACTACTAGAGGGAACTCTGGTGCTGTGACCATGTAACTGCCATGGGAATGATGGGTACTACATGGATTTGTCTAGTCTTCGTGCTCGCAGCTTCAAATGCGCTGGTGGATTTGTTCTATTTTTTAGCTTCAGTGACGCGAGTGACATTACTACGCGACAAAGGCAGCGGCTGTAGTGTACGCTTTACTGCTACAAAACATCATGAGAGCATCAGACTCGCATCTGCTAACGTCGTTTGCAATGATGAGGCGCCATGCAGTCTGTTTCAGTCTTTGTTGGTGGCCACACACACTATTTGTACCTGACTTCGGAAATCTTTCCATCACGTCTCGCAAACCTTATCGATGCGGCTTTGCTGTTTTTTTTTTTTATCAGATGCGACAGAATCTGTAAGCGTGGGGCCACTTTCATGGGTAACATATATTTATTGCGACAAGGTTGTTCGCTTATCTCGTACTACAGCATTTCGATTGCGCTATCTGATCAATTCAAGGTGAGCAAATGCGCCAAGCAGCAGCACAGTTATCATGCCTAGCAGACGCCAACTGGACGACAAGCAGGAGCACCCGCAGACCGTGCTCAAAAAGTCAGTTCGGATTAAGGGGGGACACTGCTCTTAGAGACAAAATTTCATGAAAAAAAATCGATTTTTGGAAACTGGTATTTTTGCAATATACAGGCAGTGCTGCAGATGCTGACCAAATTTCTCATATCTCGGACTGATATTTCAGCCACAATAGCAGTTTATATCCCCAAGGCAAGCTATATTTTAGCTATCAAAAAGCAAGAAAAATGGGCTTTTTTCATGCCAAATTGCTGCCGAGATACATATGTTGCAGTAGTAGGCATCGAGGTTATATCCCCAATAGCCACAAATCACCTGCAAGTATATTTCAGTAATCTGTATTACATTTGGTTCAAAATGAGCTTTATTTGTTTTCTTGCTTTTTCTCAGAACGTGCTTTCACTCACTCTGCTTGTTTAGTGCGGCAATTTCTCGAAGTCTAGAAGAGATACAGCTGTAATTTTTTTATATGCGATGCTGAATGCATAGAGCTGCTGCAAGCAGATTGTTCTTTTTCTCTTTCTATAATTTTTTATCTGCTTTTGTTCAAGTTCATTAGTAGCTGTGGCATAAACATCTAAGCTTTGATGAGCTCCTAAATTGTTATTTGTTGTTGGATTTGAAAACTGCTTGCAGCAGTTCATTCCTTATGTCTTCTGCTTTGCATTCATGCCCTAAATTTAACTTTCTGCCCAGTTGATTTTTATCTATTGTCTTACCAATTATTAGTAATTAACATCTAATTATTTCAATAACTAATTGAGTGACAAAAAAAATAAGTGCATTTTTAAAATCAGCACAAGAAAATACATTACCTGTGCTTTTAAATTGAATTTGGTTAAAAAATAAAGAAAATAGCTTCTGGTACCATGTCCCCCCTTAAGGCTCAGGCGCAGTTCCATATGCAGTTTAGCTTCACGGCTGTTTGATTTACATAACGTTTTTATGAAAAACCAACCACTAAATGCTGGATGATACTGCACTCCTATGGCCTCGTGCAGCAGCTTGAGCCGCATAGTTTGCAAAAATGCAGTGGAGCACTTGCAGTCCATTTAGGGAAGCAAGCAATTGCTCGTTTATTGTGTTTAGAAGGTGCACCCACCTTTCATGTGCTCAAGAACGTTAGTACGTCACTTACAAAAGCAAAAAAAAAAATATTTTAAATTCGAACACGATTATATCTAGTACTTAAATGTTTATGGGTGCTGCTAAATCTGGGGACAAGTAGAGGAGGTGACATTGCCATTATTGCATCATATTGTTAAATTTCTGAGCATTCGGTATTTTTGTAACTGCAATTAAGCAACAAGAACCTGTGCACCTACATAATTATTGCAAACTCTTCTGTTTATAATGCCATATTTGAACGTAAACGACCCATTTATTTAAGTCACAATGCCATATGAAGCCAGAAGAACGAAGACTAGGCAAGTCCACGTAATATCCACAGCTGTACGTCTCAGTGTTGAAAACAAGCCCATCAAGGCTGGTTCGTTCAGAGCGTTTTACAAGTTCACTTGAAATGCGACTCTCATCAGTGACGTAGACATAATCATTTTTATTTTTCCCAACAGCAGCTTACAGAAGCGTTTGGCATGTGGGAGAAGGGAATGTATAATCTAACAATGCAGTAGTTAGGAGGAACGCTAATGTAGCTAGCTAATAACCATGAAAAAATAAATGATGAAAATAAATTTCACAGTACTATGAATAGTATTAGGTGTCACATGGGCTTTTGGAATAAATGATTACAAGATAAGCTTCACTATGCTAATGCTCCTTCCGAAAAGCATGACATATGTATAAGTACTCGTAGTAATCTTCAGTGAGCTCAAAGATAACATGAAATGCTAGTATCATGACAAATATACTTAGACCTTGAGATCAAAAGGTGGGAAAGTAAAGATAGAATGAGTCTACAACATGAGTAGTGTTTAAGAGATGCAATCAATTCCACCCCTTGGCCCCAACTTTTTCAATGTGGAAAAACCTGCAATGATGTCCTTGACATTTTCCTCAACTGAAACATTGAGGGTGATGCTACGTGTAGGATGCAAGTGCCCCTGCAGGTTCCATGAAACAATGAGCTACTGTCGTCAAGGCACCTGCAGAGCCACCTGCACCTTAAAACGTGGTGACATCTGTCTGTGTTATTTTAAGCAGACATCTTTGGAACATACAAGTCACATGTTCATTGAACATATTCATAAACGAATAAGTAAATTAACTGGCCGCATAAGCACAAAATGTAGTTTATTTATGCAAAAGAGGATGATGATGTGAAGAGCATGATAGGTAGTCACACATTTAGAGCAGCAGCAAGCTCGCCACTCTCTTCCGGTTCCTGCAACAGACAAAGACAAAGATTGTGTGGGCTTACGAAAGAACAAAACTAAGTGCCCTGCCTGCAGCACAAAGGTATCACAGGCACCCCTGTAACAGACAAACATCTTAGCAGCCTTCACACATTGTAAGCAACCCTCTTTCTCTTTCGCATCAAAATTATGCTTTTTTTTATTGCTTTTTGGTACCCAGCTTAGGCTTGCAGCCATCGCACCGATATGGTCCAGTGGCTGTGGCGCTACACGTAGCGTGACCCAGCAGTGCAAGCCTCCATAGGTGAGAGAGTTCGAGATGGCACGATAATTAAAATGGAGAAATTGGTGGCTGCTTTGGGTACATGGTTAGTGGCAAAAAAATGTCGAGAAAATTGGATGAGCTTTCGAAATTTAGGATGTTCTCATACAGTGACTCTGTGGGGAACTTGACGGAGCCACGAATGAGTCGGGGAAATTGGACATATCCAGAAATTCAGGCGTCCAGCAAATAGACCATTGACTGTACTGCGTAACTGCCACCAACAAGCCAAGAATGTGGCAATATAACTTTTGCATCACAGATGCTATTGTTAACACAGAAACAGCAACATCAGCTAAAGGAGTAGGTTTGGAAGCTAGGATGCAACCACTTTCCACTGTCCAGTATAAAAGTGACAAAAGTGGGGGGCAGGGGGGGCATGTTCATGAAAGTTTAATACACCTCTACAAGTGAGCAGTGCTCTCTGAAAATCTGCACATTAAATATGCTTCCATTTTCGTGCATGAGCAATGACAGCTCCTGGCTATGGTTAACCCTCCTGCGTTTATATCCTCACATATCTGGGGCTTTGTATGCCGACTGCCCCTTCACATCGGCTGGCCTGGACACATCCAGAACATCAAAACCATGTGGCATCCAGTGCCCTCACCATTAAGCGGGGAGGAGTTGAACTTTCGAAGAAGTGGAATGAATAGGCTCCCACACATTTCATAAACACTCCCCACACATAAAAACACATGCAATGGATATATCGGCTCATGTCAGGACGACAGCTTAGTACGCTGGCTGTTGTGTGTCTGGCATTAATTATAGCCATGCACACGTAAAGCAAACCATAACACCAGCACAAATGATTTGCTGCTTCTATGGGGTGCCGCAGTTCCATATCATGCAAGACGGACATGTGGCATCCAGAGCCACAAAACCTTGAGTTGAGAGTAAATTCACTTTGAATATTTTCAAGCTTCTGAACCAAAAACTTCAGTCTGTATGTGCTAATTACAGTAACTGCATTTACTCCTACTTATTTCTACATGCTAAAAATTCGCCTAGAGTAGAAACTGTGACCTGAAAGGACTGCTGCAGGACCTCTAAGTGCAGTTATTAAATGTGGTACATTCAGAGCAAAACTGGGCCCTCAATATTAATATAGGTAGTATCTTCAGCCTATTACCATTTGTTTGCTTATAATACCATTCCTATTTGAAAATGTTGATGGAACATGCATGGTACCCAATGATGTTCCTAGTGCTCTAGAGAGGAGCAAGTTTTCACAAATGACAGGTTGTGAAATTATCGAATTGCACATGAATTTGATTTTCGGGGTTTTACATTCCCAAACCAGTTATAATTAATGAGAGATGCTGTAGTGGAGGGCTCTGGAAATTTTGACCACCTGGGTTTCTTTAACGTGCACTGACATCACACAGTACGCGGCCTCAACCTCTCACTTTCATCGAAACGCAGCCGTTGCGGCCGGGATTCAACCCTGCGGCCTCCAGATCAGCAGCCGAGTGCCATAGCCACTAGACGACCATGATGGGGCAAACTGTGCAATGCACTTACTGATATGAGTGTGCATTTCTTGCATAATTTGGCCTTCCTTGGTTTGCTTTTTTAACAGTACAATGTCTATTTTCTTTTTCAGCGTGAAAGCATATAACGGTGTATCAGATACTTCAAACTGCATGCTGATAATAGTAGCATGCCTTCCCAATCTTAGCCGTCCTCAGAGGCAGCTAGCTTTTAATTTTAGCAGTGTGAAAGCCTCAATTCACTCAGCACAGGAGCTGTAGTGCTTGAAGTAGAAGTACTGTGCCAGACCTGAGAACTTGACAAGCACATCCAGAAGCAAAGATCGCAAGAAAACCTTCTTTCTCTCGCAATCAGGCTTGTACTCATAAGCGGGTCAGGTCAGTCCGTCATTGTCGTCACCACAGCCCAGCAGCTAGCCAGTGTCAAAATAACCAGCCAGCACAAATACAGTCGACTCCCATTAATACCAAGTTGATGGGGACCGCGAAAAACTTCGAATTAACCGAACTTCCAATCAACCAAAGCGGACAAAAGTGGCCATTTTTATTAATTCATTTGGAAAAGAAATCTGTCTGTTATTGCCATCTGCTTCTGCTCGCGGCATCTTGCCGCGAAGAGCAAGTTCAGCAGGCTGTAGACGTGGCAGAGTGCTTCCTCGGCGTTGCTCTCTGCATCAAAAAACCGCTGCGCGAGGGTAAGGCCCGTAGCTACATCAGCAGCCGTAGGTTGCGGCTCCCTTGAAACACCGTCTTGCAAGTCACTTTCGTAAGCAGCCTTGTTGGGCCGAACGATCCCGAGTATTTATTCCGGTGTCCGTCAGCGCACCACACGTTTCAACTCGACTGTCAACGGCAACATATTCTCCAAAAGGGACATCACCGAGAGCTGGTCGAAGACTATCGTCGTCAAGTTCGGTTGTGTGCGCTTCCCCCGCTGGAGAAGACGAACCACCTCCATCTCTCGAGGCACGTGCACTAAAACCGCAGGTCCTGAAGCAGTTAACGATCGTCTCCTCTTTAACGCGACGCCATGCTCGCGCTAGCATGCGGATAGCACTGAGGAGGCTCACTTCGCACTGTGTGGAGTTATCCATGCACAAAAGCATCCGCTCAAGAAGGTGCTTCCGGTACAGCCATCCATCGGACGAAGAAAAATTTTTAATGTCTAATATCGCCGCAAGTGATAAGGCTTTTGCTGCTACGATATCGCCACTGAGCCGAAGTTGGTTGCTTTGGGCCTTCCTAATCGAAATGAGCAACGCTTGCTCTAACTCCGGGTGGGCACCGGTGCGCATTCTCGTGCGTGACACTTTAAAGTGGTCGTTCTCCAATGCTTCAAGTATCGAGCGCTTGTTCTTGAAGTTCGAAAGAGCGCTTCATGCCGTACTTCCGTGCGATGTCCTGCTTGGCGGTGCCTCCGCTGCCTCCGTCCTCAGCTTCTTTCAAAACCTTAACTTTCATCGCTAAGTCAAGCGTACGATAAGGTCTGCGAGTTGCCATTGCCACGACTGTGCAACGATGCCGGCGAGCCGATCCACTAACACTCGAGGAAACATATAGATAAACCTAGCACGTCAACGCGACCATGCGAGGCTGGGTAACCCTGCCGCCTCGTCATTTTCGGCGCTGTCGTCAGCTGCGATGCCGATGGTGCCAGTACCTAACATTGATGCTTCATGAGCTGTGTCGCTGTAGTCAGCTATGATGCTAGCGATGTAAATTCAGCACGCAACTCTGGTTTTCATTTTAATAAGACGGAATTTCTCAAAAATTACGATCATCTCGAGCCATAAGATTGATAAATAACTTCTAATTAACCGGCACTTTAGACTTCTAACTTTAATTATCGAGCATTTTTTTTTTCTATTGGTTTGCATGCATAACTGACGGGACCCCGACTTCACTTCCAATTAACCAAAAATTCCAATTAGGCGACTTCAAATTATCGGGAGTTGACTGTATGACACCAGACGACAATCTTCACCATCGATTCGTCGTTCATCAACCTAGTGAGAAAGTCGAGGTTCAGTCTCCTGTAAGACGCAGGGGACTTGGGGAGAAAGTTCTACGCCATTAGTACACATGATTACAGGGTGCTGAAATAACAGACTTAAGGGAGGAAACATACAGACACACAGAGCACTCTGTGTGTTTCTCCCTTACGTTTGTTGTTTTAGTGCCCTGTAATCATGTGTACTGTAATTCGCACCAACTTGCCCAAGAAGTCATAAGATACGCCATTACTTTGGCCCGTACGAGGTGCTTCGCCATCTTAGTGATGTCATTTACAAAGTTGTTGTTGACAGCCCATCTTGTTCAAAATGCAATGCTGTCAGCACCTACTTGAGATGATACACGTGGTGTGCATGAAGCTATGCATTCTTAACGGAACCGGGATGATGCTTCCTCTGCAGGGAAGATAATGTTATGTCCCCACTACGGTACGCACTGATGACAATGAAGACAAAGAACTGTGAAAGCATGCCTTGCTTGAAGGCTTTCACATACATGGCTAAAATTAAAAGCTAGGTGCCTCTGAGGAGGGCTAAGTTGGGGAAGGTATGCTACTATTATCAGCATGCAGTTTGAAGTAAGGCAACTGCGGTATCTGATACACCCCTATATGCTTTCCACACTGAAAAAGAAAATAGACATTGCTCTGTATGGAATCCTTATCAATCAAATCTATCTAACATGCTCAAATCGACTCAAATCGCGTGGCTTGATTCATCTACCAAGACTATTCCTATCAGTCCAGTGTTTCCGAACTTAAGAGCCATGGTAATCTAACTAGCCTAGGGTCACGTCACCGTACTGTGCCTCTTTCACAAGTTTTATTAGGCCCCTTTTGAACTTCCAGCTACCTTGCCAGCTCATCGCTCGTCAAGCCATACAAACCATCACCAAGCTGTTTACCCTCCACCAGCGTAGATTACTGCTCATCTTTATTCCTTTTTTAATGCAACTGTGTGGGACTGGGACCGCCTACCTGCCACTGCCGTGCACGACTCCGATCTACAACTATTCAAGACTGCACTGGAAGCATTATTTAAGGGTCCTTCATCATGTGATACCCCAGCTGGGGCCTTTGAGGTATAATAAGCAAAACGAAACAAAGCAAGACTGCAGGTTTATACAAAGCCCATTCTTGGTACAAGTCACACTACACCTTTTCAGGCTGCAAAAAAGCTGGTCGCATCTGGAAATGAATGGACCGAAGACCAATCTCCTACAGAATTCCCTGCATAAGAGCGAAATCTGATGGCTATTTTTCTCAGTATTACGATTTACCTTCTCATGAACCAAGCAAAATTGGGGAGCTTCTGTTAGAGAGGCTTTGTACTATGTCAATGAAGCTAGGTGCTTGCTTACACTTGACAATGGATTACTGTTACATGGTCACTATTAAGGCAAACATAGTAATCCCGCATAGTGAAAACTGAGCAAGGAGTACAGTAAACCCTCATTAATTAACTCAAACTCTTATCTCGAATTATTGGATTATTGGTTGGCACAGTGCCAACCTCATGGGTTTTAAACCACTGATCTCGAAATGCCACTGCACCAAACTCTGCATGCCTAGAAACTCAGACTGTCAAAATTCAGAAAAGAAGACATTACCGAGACACCTTTTGTACTCTTTTGCGCAACTGTCGTATCGCCAAAAATTTAAACTAACGCCAGTAGTTTGTAGCGCTTCCTCTTCTGAAGCTAATGCCTTTTTGCACTCGGTCAGCAGTTGCAGCGACGGTCTGCTCACATTGTGAATGGGATCACGCAGTCATGAACAGTGAGTGATAAATAAGACCAGCGTACATCTACAGTTCTTGGCTGGCTGATGCCATTCATTATGTGGGTGTAGTATCGCTACAACCGCTGACGTGCAAGGAGAGTGCAAGAAAGAGTAGCGTCAAGGCATGCATAAGCAAAAATATTGCAGGCATGGAAATAGTGCACCCCGGCCACGGTAATTTCCCATCAATGCGGCAATGAAGTTTGGCACATGCCTACATGCCAGACGCAAGCGATCCGCCACTTGTAAACATGGTATTGCCTTGATGCCCGAGGCTCAGAGGAAGCTGTTCTGCATGGCTGTGCTCGCAGTGGTCATGGTTCATGGTAGTGAGCGCTTGCTCGTGGTGCTCTCTTGCACCGCAAGGCATGGAGCTTTCAAGAAATGCAAATCTTGAGGCCATTGTTCAGCTCACTGAAAACAGCGAATGTCAAGCTTTGGACAGTGCGTGAGCCAGCTTGAGGCAAGCCAATCCAGAAAATTCAATCTGGTGGTGACCGGTCAGTCAGTCAAGTTCGTAGTCGTGTGGACGGCCCAGCGATTGCTGTTGTATAGTCCGTCTATTAAGACATGGCTTATCCAATACACTTCATCCGCACACTTTGTCAGTAGTCGGGGAGGCACTCTGTGGAGGTTATCCTCACCCGGAAAAAAGCTCGTGGGAAGCGAGCACATTCGCGAGACTTTTAGGGCTACTCAGTTCTGAATAAGGTGTCAACATGCATCTCAGCTTGCACTGATAATGCAGTTAAACCTGGCTATAAAGAACCCCGATATAACGAATGCTTTGCAATTATAAAATTTTCCAATTCCCTGCTGCAATTCCATAGAAGAATGTATATTTGTAACCTCTGTATAATGAAGTAGCAGTGGGAGACGCTCTTGATATAACAACTCCCCCCGACCAACAACCAAGTGATTACGGCCAAAATATCAAATTTTAGCACAAGCAAGCAGTGGGTCCACTCCCGTGGCGACCCCACCGACTGAAGCACGAACCCGTGTCATCGCGAATGGTGTGCACGCAGCTTTTGCGGTAACCTTGTTTCTGCACAGTGCTGCCAGTAATATACGAGGTAGGAGGACGCTCGTCTGCGTGGGTCCCACCTTCCTCCTCAGCTCCACTGCATCACTATGAGCCAGCGACGAGATTCTTGCCACCACAGCCGTGTTGTTTCCTTCTCCTTCCAAACCTCGTATAGTGTTCCCAGTGGGTTGCGTGATGCCAGCACGACCACTCACTACTGTAGCTTTTCATGTCTGACTTTTATTTAGTCATCATGTCGTTTGTGTCTGCCTTTTCTTTTTTTTTTCCTTTCATGTGGTACACACTCCCGTATCCATGCGTTCATTCACTTAGGTGTATTTATTTGCAAGGTTGTTGTTTGTTGTTTTGTAGGGTTTTACGTCCCAAAACCAGTCCTGATTATGAGAGACGCCGTAGTGGAGGGCTCCGGAAATTTCGACAGTGCAACCACAAAGAAACAGGCTGCCCATCATGCAGGAGCTCGGCTTTCATTTCGTGCGAATACAGCAGCCCTAGACTGTGCGCAGCTTTGCGGGATTCTTCAAAAATATCTTTTGTAGGCGACTGTGCCATCCCTGCCGAAGACATGTCGGTCGAGGCGCTGGTGGGATGCATCCGGTATCACGGTGATGACAAATCTTCGGAGGTCGATTTGCACTATGCCTAATGCATTTTTGCCGCAAATAGATGTGTTAAGGGCTACGTATATACCTCCAGCTGCCCCTTTGTTTCATGTGCAAACGTATTTTTCAAATTTTCACAGAAAGTGAATATAACAAAAACCTTTCTTAATGAACATTTTTGAGCCTTTGTCAATTTCATTCTGAATGTGCAAGGTTCACCGTTTCCTATATATATACTACCAACGTGTTGGTTGCTGGGTCTCTCATAATATCGAGGGGTAATGAAAAAATATAAATGTACCACTCATCATGTTGGCTTTATGCAATGGTTATGCTCATATATTTTCATGAATTCGGCTATCTCGAAAGTCCACTTATCTTGAAATATTTCCAGTTATATTACCACTTCAAGTTAACAGGGTATTGCTGTAGTATAAGCTTAGTATGTCTAGGTTTGGCATTTTCATATCTGAATATTTTTCATATTTCACATTTCATTTGTTCTAATAGATTTGTGTTGTGCTATTTCTATTTTAATCAGAACAGTGAGTGCAACAGCAAGGTGTAGTAAATATGTCAGACACAGTGCTCACTAGCACTACGTCTGGTGGCTCCACTGTTTGTTCTGCTACGTTATGCATGAACCAGCTTAGTTCGGTAGCCCCCTCCCCCACTACTCTGGCTGACCACTTACTTCAGATGAGGATTTCCACAGTGAAGTTACAACCTCAGTTCTTTGAGAAAGTGCACAAGTGAAGATGTGAATGGCACTTTTCCCACAAATGTATTGGCACGTACAAGAAACACATAAAAAACTGCAGTATGAAATGAGGCACAAGACAAGTTTTCCACATACTTTGACAATGTCAAGGCCACCAATTTCTTTGACATACACCTGGGGGGCTATGTTGGCGATTTAGAGTACTACTCCTTGAGACCCTGTGGCACATCTTCATCTGTCAGGATGTCAAAAATTGTCAAAGGTGACTCTAGAATGCATTGGAATCATCACGTCAAATGACCAGATGGATATAAGCACTGCTTTGATGATAGTGAGTGCAGTGAGCACCGATACCTTCAAAGGGACTGTCTACCACTCGGAAAATTTTTTGAGATTGTGGTAAAATTGGGCAGATTGTACGTCACATTTACGGGAACGAGCATGCTTTCACCTCACAAAAAAGGAATTAGGTTTTTAATTTTGCTTTGAAAGTGGTGCAAAAAATGCCGCTAGCGACACCCAACAGCGTGTTCGTCATTTTTCAAGTGTACGAGAACCAACCCACGCAGGCATACATACTCTGCTGAAAAACGATTATGTATGTCTTACAAGCATACTTCACCCTATGAGACACCTTGTTATAGCATGCAAGAGCAATTCGTTCTTTTTTTTGCTGCTTTCGGGGTGGTGCAGGTTGCGCTGCCTTTGAATTCGTCTGCCTGCACAGGTGCGTAGTACTGCGCTTTTCATGCATGCGGCACTGCATGTCCGAGGCGCACCCCCGCGCCCGAGAGGGTTTCCAAGGAGACGACGACGCATCATGCGCCGTAACCATTGTTGCTTGCATGCCTACACTGGGAAAGGAGCGACTTCGTAGATAAAAAAATTCTGTTTTAATAACATCTACTAAGTATTTGGAGAAACCGCTGCACGCTGGGACACTTCGAAAGGTACGCTTTTTATTGAGCCAAAAAACAGGAAAGCGATGAAGGACGGTAGACGGTCCCTTTCAAGAATGATGCAATGGACATCTCGCAGTGGCACCTTAAAAATTTGCATGGCTTCATCACCTGATCAATGCAGTTACTCAACAGATGCCGTGGCTGCCACACAATGGTACTAATTTAAATGTTGAGCCAACAGATAAAAGGTTTAGAAGACCTTTGTTATAGTATTACCTTTGTGATAGCAAAATAAATAATCCAACTAACAAAAAGGAACTTTTGCAATGACATGTTGAAGTATTTGATTTATGCGATGAATCTCATGCTGGCAAGCACAAGATTGAACATGAACATTGTTTATTTGCAGTAGAAATACAATATTTCTCTGCAGGAGGCAAGGACTCATCGTTAAATAAATTAGACCCTCAAATCAACCAAAAGTTATTGTATAGTGAATATATGCTAGTAAAAAAAAAAAGACTGGTTGCCAATCTTTCTCTGACAAAACCCAGAATGCCAGACACCATTCATAGATGCTACAGTTGGTTAATTGAATAAAAGAATTTTCTCAGAAAATAAGCCTTTCATTCACTACTCAAGAGGCTTTCAGCACTTACATGGGATATATTTATAGCAAAACGAGACATAAAATATTGTGCTGGACAATTAGTGAAACATACAAATTGACATACTCGTGCTTCTTGAACAAGTCCACCAAAGTTCGACTGAAGCACACACACACGGGAGCGTCAGGTGACCCTTTCATGAAAACCATGCTTGGCGCTTTACTGATGGGCTCCTGCAATCTGAAATAGTGTCGAGGGTTGCCATTCATGCTAATGAATCAACAGCATTTCAAACTGCAAAGCAATTATGACTAGTAGAACAGCAGCCTCAATTTCTATCAAATATGTTAATCAAATTATGTTTCCATTACAAATACCGAGAGGGTCCAGTGACTTATTCAATCTCAAGCTAGCGAAGCTGTGGTCCAAAGATACAGTCGACCCTGGATACATCAAACTCTAAGGGCATCGCGAAATAGCTTGATGCTTCATCTGCTTGTTCGCAAGTGCACTATGTCGCAGTTGGGTGCACTTGCACATTTCACACTTCACACACTTCACGCATTCCCGACTTAACTCTCTTGATCAGACATTAATTCTTGGTGTCCCACCCAAGACTTGCCAAGAAGCCGCGCTTTTATACAGACTGTGGTTGGGCATTGCATTCACCAATGCCTATGCATTTCACATAGGAATGGCCGACACCTCAGCCTGTGACCACTGCAGTCACTTAGAATCAATAGGGCACATTTTATGCGACTGCCCACGGAACAGTGCAAAGAGGCAATCCGTTCACTATGCACTAAAGCGGCTGGACAACCGACCACTGTCGGAAGAAGGAATTCTACGCAAGTGTCTAGTATGGACCTTACGTCGCAGAAGAAGGCGACGCAAGCGCTACTGCGCTTCTCGAGATTTACCGGCCTTTGTGAATACCTCTAACTGGAACGTCCTTTTGCGTTTGTGTTTTACTTTCTGTGCTTCTCTTTCTGACCCCTCTCCCCCCTTCTTCCCAGTGCAGGGTAGCAAACGAGACTAATATCTAGTTGACCTCCTTGCCGTTCCTCTTCATCTCTCTCTTTTTCTGATTTTGTTATTTCCATGATGTGAGTACTTTATGAGCAAAATAAATCCAAGGGCAAAACGCACTGCCTAATGAATCCAGGAGCTGTTACTGACTTTTAAGGAAGGGATCCTGCACAGGGTTTTTTGCTGGAGGACTTGCAAAGCAGCGAGCATGCACCCAAGACAGCACTCGCGGTTCTCGAGCACAAAACACAGTGGTGGCTTTACAAGTCTAGACCTCACGACAACCTTGTCATAATGACGGTCACTGCTGGCTGGAGGGATTTCGAGGCATGATTTAAAAGCAAAAATTTGAGCTGAAGCTTAAAGTGAGCAATTTTTTTTTTTTTTTCAAAGCGTATTGGCCACTTTGCTGCCAGAACAAGAGATACACTAAGAATATCTGGACAAGTGTGCCATGGCCTCTTTAACATTGGTGCTTTTTAGAAATTCACAAGTTCACTCACCTGGTCCTCATGAGCCACATGTGGCGGTATCTCCACATAAACTTGCAGCTCCTTCAGCCTACGCATCAGTTCCACTGGGAACTTGGCTTCTAATCTGTCAACTGGCTCTTTATTCTAGATTTAAAAGAGAAACAGTCATCCGCCTGAACTATGTCCACATTGTAATGCTTTGGACATGCACACATCACCCACTTTTATTTTGCTAGATTACCAGTGCATATTTGAGAGTCACAAATACTTATAAGCAGCTTTCCTACAATGGAAAATTTAAAGCAGAATCACAGCAGAGCCCGTCCTCACTGACAGTTGCTAGTTTACCAAAGCCGTACTAAAAAAAATGCAAACCCGGGGAAAGCTCTTTTAATTACAGGCTGACCAGAAAGAATTGTAAAGTAAGCCTTCTTGACTAGAACACACCATGGCTGGTAGAAACACAGTCACAAGCATCCAGAGATGTAAAGGGGTCGTGAAAAGAACATGGAGCTGCATAGTTGTAATTTTTCCTGCTTCAATATGCATTCGACAAGCGGAACCTAAAATATTTTGGCAAACTATTCAGTGTACATTTAATAATGCCCATTAGAAATCCAAGTGTTCTTGTGCTTCCGAAATAACTAGGTGACACTACAGTCCGCATGGGTACTACTCGGTGACATTTCGGCGAAGTCAACTTCAGATATTGTTAAGTGTGAAGGTATAGAGAACTAGCGTCTGCTTCAAAATAATAATTTACTTGAAAGCTATTAAGTAAGCGAATACTTGGAAACCATGCATATATTTATGTATTCATTTACGGTCTGGTTGAGTTGTAATTTAGCAATATATTGTTGTCTAATTTCTGTTATAACTATCTTATCAGGTTGAGACTGTTTGCGTATTTTTTTTAATCCACTCAGCAATTTTTTTTTTATTCTGTTCATGTTGTCCTTTCGCTCCGTAAAATTGTATTGCACTGTACGCTTACCTATCCCTGCCATTTTGTATGGGGTTGTGGTCCTAGTCAAGCCCGTGAAGAGGCTTTTTGAGCCCGGCGCTCAGCATCCCAAATGTTGGAATCGATAAAGTTTCAAATTTCAAAGTTTCAAGTGCCGCCATTCGGAAGCAAGGCTGTAGCATGGCTTATTTTCCTGTGGCCTCTGAGAGCATTGCAGTCTCGGAGGCCTGGTGGCAACTAAGGCGACGTTAACTGCAGGGTTGATTGATTGATTGATTTGTGGGGTTTAACGTCCCAAAACCAGCTCTGATTATGAGAGACGCCGTAGTGGAGGTCTCCGGAAATTTCGACCACCTGGGGTTCTTTAACGTGCACTGACATCGCACAGCACACGGGCCTCAACATTTCGCCTCCATCGAAATGCAGCCGCCGCGGCCGGGATTCGATCCCGTGACCTTCGGATCTGCAGCCGAGTGCCATAACCACTAGACCACCGTGGCGGGGCTGAACTAACTGCAGGGTTGAGGGGAACAGGTACAGGTGAAACCAAAACTGCATTTTCATCGCTCTAAATCAACCCAGACGATGCAACCGAACAATACATATTATTGATTGGAGGCCCAGGACCTCAAATACACACTTTGTACAAAATCTTCAGAGAACTTTTCATGGCCACTTTAGAAAAAAAACAATGAATCAAGTTTTAGCGCCGCCCCAATAAACGGGTCACAGTGAGTTAAAAGAAGATCCAGTAAGGCACACAGTGTGTCCCAATGATGGCCCACAACAATTAATTCACTTCAAAATTACCTTTAATCAGCATAGCACATTCTACATCTAAAACATTCATTCCTCTAAGCACTTGAAAAAAATTACAAGAACTCGTCAAAACATGGCTTCCATAAGAAGCATGACAAAATAGAGATAAATAATGATAACTACTGGACACAACCTTTTAAATAAATTCTGCTCTATTGCTTGACTGCAATAGTGAAATGTAACTCTACGTAATTGTCTTATTGCAATAGTAACAACACAGACACACAGACATACCTGACATAGGATTAACTTTCATTACTGTAATTTTTATGTTTACTTAGCTGAAAAATACTGTGAAATGAAGCGCTTTCATTGGGTGCTTGGAGGGCAGGCATCATCGCAGCACCTTCTCTAACATAGTTCTTCCCTGCTGTAGTTTGCTTTCTTCTCGCATTTGTAGCATGTGAAAACAAAACATTTTTTCATTTCTGCTATCTTCAAACACCACAACATATTATGCTGATGTCCTTGTTATACGCAGGTTCTTATGGTATTCCTCGGAAGTCTTTGCAATTGCAGCATACAAACGATAGTAAGAAAAACATTTCATTTGCGGCATAAGCCATTCATCTGAAGTCTTCTTACAAATCAAAAATTGAAAATATTGTTTGCAATCTGAAAGTGGTGCAACTACAATGGTGCAGGCAAATGTGATCATTACAGGCAGAACAGTTGCACCAGTACAGTCATATTACAAGCCCGAAACGGTGTGCCAAAGCGTTCTTAAAGGTGTCTCAAATTGTGATGCACACATGTAGTTCCCATGAATGACTAATGGCAAATTCCAGTGGCAGATCTGGAGAGGTGCGCCAACTCCATGAAGGAGTAAAAAAATCTGTCACGGGGCAACCAGGTTCTGATTGACCAATGAAAAATAAAAACGCTCCAGCAGGGATTACCGTGGAATTGATTGGTCGCACATATCTGGTTACCCATGTTGCCAACATTGCATTGGACCACAGTGGGGGTTCTAGACACTGCGCCTACTGCACTACTTGTCTCTCTAAATACGCGCTTCGCAACGTGACGCTCCTGCTGTTCAGCGCGTTTTGATGGATTTGGTAGCCAAGGTCACAACACCACAGGGTTACTAGACAGCACCTCAAAAAGTGCAGCAAGCAACCAATGTACCTTCAAGTTCCTGAAGTGACGGCACCGTGTCGTCGGAGTTCCAGTGAAATCTGGCCCCACGAGAGAGATCAATGCAGAGCACTTCTTCATAGAGTACACTGCTCTAAATCTACCAGTGCAAAACATAAACTTGCTCTGGATCTACAAATGGAATTCAAATTCTCAGCCATGGAGCAAAAGAACTTGCTCCGGATGTGCCAGTGGAATTTACTCTAAAGCACTGTCTGGAAAGTTCATGCCCAATGCAAAGCTTTACCATCACTATCAATGCTTTGTCTTTTAAGCAAAAATGCCAACCTTTTGCTTACATCGTGGTCACCATATTACAATAATATCAGACAAGTTTTCTTGCAACCTACAGCTCAGTATTTCAGCGTTAAAGGGACACTAAAGAACAAAATTACTTTTTCTCGTGTGAGTAAATCACTCTTTCACAATACCAAGAGCTCGGTAAGTGGTATGCGCTCGCTGATCGAGAAAACATGTAAAAAGCTAACACCGGTGGCGACGCTGCCTTGAAGTTTCCGCACCTACTAGCGACGACGTCGTAGATTTTGAAGGTGCCTACTAAGACGCACATAATTATTAACCGGTAAAAAAATGAAATGCAATGTGCTCTTAGGTGGCCAGAGAATTAACATAGTTTCATGAAATTTAATACAGCTCATATGGCCAAAACACACACACACACACACACACACACACAAACACACAAAGTCATGCTTGCATTAAGATACTGAGGTTTCGGCACAAAACTTTAAAGAAATCGAACTTTGGCCTTCATTTCCTCTTCTACTATTCAACCTACGACGGCGAAATAAGCGACAACAGAATTCTTAACGAACAATCTACAAATTGACTTTCTGTTTCACTTTAGTGTCCCCTTTAAGCAAAAGAACCGCAACACAATGCAGCCTACATTTCGGTTAGGCAGCATTTGCTTGTAATTTCAACGTACCAGGAGGATGACAAATGTAGGCACTATAGTGACGTTATACATGAGCTTTACACCCCGGGCTCTGTCAATATCGACCTGCAAATAAATTATTAGTTTGAAAATGCAACGTCAGGTTAAGCAAGAAAGAACAGAGACTACAAATCGGCTTATAATCAAGCACAAATACAGTATGTACAGCAAATTGGTACAC